>VZTG01004282.1:319126-530240 GCA_013397845.1 Melanocharis versteri
CCCTCGCGCCGTGGGTTCGCCCCGGGTTTTCGGGCCGCGCTGAGGGCGAGACCATTATATTTTTTGCGGGGAGGGAGGGAGGCCCCCCCCTCCCCGGGCGATCGCCCGGCGCCGTCCGCCCGCAGCGCCCGGTTTGCGCAATCCCAGGGGTGGAGCTCTCGCGAGAGTTCCCCGGCGGGGCGGGGCGGGGGGATCCGCTGCAGCGCCGGGAGCGCGCCCGCCCTCCCCATCCCCCCCCCCTCCGCGCGCCGCCGCGGGAGCGCGCGCTCGGTGCGCCCATGCCCGCGGCGTCGGGCCCGGCCCCGGGAGCTGGGCAGCGGCGTTTGTGGCGCCCGGGCCACTGAGGAGCAGGGGTGGGAGTTAGTCCACTGGCAGAAGCTCAGGGCACCTGCTGGAACGATCTGTCACGGGTCACGCCGCTTTCTCAGCCGAGGTGTCAGCTCGCTTCTGCGTGGTGATTGCTCCTGTGCTAACAGCGTGTTCTCTTTCATGGCAGAGACCATGGCGGCCCAGAGGGAATGGAGCCCGATGGTGTCATCGAGGTGAGCACTTAGGAACTGACCTGAGAATTTAATCACTGGTGGACGTGGGTATTGGATTTATTATTTTTTGTTCTTTCTCCATTACAGAGCAATTGGAATGAGATTGTTGACAATTTCGATGATATGAATTTAAAAGAATCCCTTCTAAGGGGCATTTATGCTTATGGTTTTGAGAAGCCTTCAGCTATTCAGCAGAGAGCTATTATTCCATGCATCAAAGGTATGCACTAGATTTACTAATACCAACATCACATGATTAGGAAAGCATTGTAAAATGCTTATGTTGTTTTATTAGTGTGCAGTAATAACAAATTTTAATCTTCGTTGAACAAGTGATATGATGGTACACCATCTTTCGGGACTGACCTGAAATGGAGAGAACTCTTTAGTACTGATCACTTACTTCAAGGGGAATTAAATAAAACTAACATGAATGACCCGTGTGGGAGCAGTAAATATGTATCCTACTTTTTTTAGGGTATGATGTGATTGCTCAAGCTCAGTCAGGTACTGGCAAGACAGCCACATTTGCTATTTCCATCCTGCAGCAGTTGGAGATTGATCTCAAGGAGTCCCAGGCACTAGTATTGGCCCCTACCAGAGAACTGGCTCAACAGGTATTGATAGTGTAGTTTAAAAAAAAAACAAACACAAAAAACTTTGTGTGTTGCATAGGTTTCAGGTTTCACAACTGTGAGACAACATTACCAGACTTCTTAAGGGGCTGTAATTAATACCCATTCAGAACCCTTTTTGTGTGAAGTAATGGGGGATACAAACTGGCTTCTGTCCCACAAGTTCTCTGCCTCCTTGAAGAGCTGAGTTGATGCACATGGAGGGTGTGCTGGGGCAGAGGTGCAGGAGCCAGCTGCTGTGCTGTGTGTAAAGCAGAGGGAGCACAGAATTACTAAAGAAAGCACGGTGTTCTGAGTGGAAACAAAAAATTTTCTTGTTTGGAAGCTATTTGAACTTGGGAGCAGTTGTGCAACATGAAAACTGCAGTGCACATTTGGTTACTTACATGGTTTTGTATCTTTGTGTGTTTTCCTGACAACATAATTGCATGTCTTTCACCTTCAAGGCTTGGTATTCTGTTATGTTAAGTGGGTGTGTGGTAACAAAACTTAAAGAATACTTGAATTTTTAGGATAAGTGTATTGGTAATGTGGGGTCTTACAGTGCAATGTTGAACCAACTTCAAAGTAGAAAACTTACTGTCCTTTTTAACTCGAATATAGTGAAATGCCGGTGCTGTGTGACAATTCTTAAAGGTGAACCTAAACGTACTATATCAGACAGAAAACAAAAAAATAAGTGGAATAAGGGCCTTTGGTCAGAATGTTACGCCTTTGTTCTACTCTAAAGCTGTTGTTAAGGTGAGACTTACTTTAAAACCTGGCTTATAGTGGTGCCCTTGGAGAGCATTCACAGAAAAGTGTCCAAGTGCTTACCATGCACGCCAGAGCAGCTGAGAGCTTGAGCTCACTTCCGGTGGCCCTGCTTTCAGCTTAATAATTGTCTCATGGCAGTCAATCAGTCATCAAGTCAAACCAGTAAGGACAAGAATGGAACTTAACTGTCCCTCTGCCTTACGGTTTCTAGTGTGCAGCTTGAATTATGTCAAGTTGGGCCAAGTCATTTTAGCAGCTCTCAGTGCCAAGAGCTGCGTAGTCCTTGTTTGGTGTCTTGGCTTCCAAGTCCTTAAAAGCCAGTGATAATGGGGCTTAAGCTTTATTGTCCTACAAACTACTAATGGAAGGTTCTGTTTTAGATTCAGAAGGTAATCCTGGCCCTGGGAGACTACATGGGAGCAACATGCCACGCTTGTATTGGTGGTACAAATGTGCGCAATGAAATGCAGAAACTCCAGGCTGAGGCTCCACACATCGTGGTGGGAACTCCAGGGCGTGTGTTTGATATGTTAAACAGGCGCTATCTTTGTAAGTATGACTCTCACTGTGCACTTGCTAATAAATTTCCAATGAAAGCCTCATACCCACTAAGAGCTTTAGTGTATTTGTTGTCACTTATGAATAAGAGTTGTCCTGGAAACCTTAGTACTAAAGGAGCACAATGTTTGTAAAGGATTGTGTATTTCTGAAACTTCATGAGATGTTTCTCTTTTTCCGATAGCACCAAAATGGATCAAAATGTTTGTTCTGGATGAAGCTGATGAAATGTTGAGCCGTGGATTTAAGGATCAAATCTATGAGATCTTTCAAAAACTAAGCACAAACATCCAGGTAAAAAAGCCTTCACGTGGTTGAAGTGATGCGTGTAGATTTTGTTATAGTGTGGCTGAGAACTGAATTGTACAAATCAAAATTGGTGTATGGGGTATGTGCTAACACAGAGTCATGTATTTCAGGTTGTGTTACTGTCAGCTACAATGCCAATGGATGTGTTGGAAGTGACCAAAAAGTTCATGAGAGATCCCATCCGTATTTTGGTGAAGAAGGAAGAACTGACTCTGGAGGGTATCAAGCAGTTCTACATTAATGTTGAGAGAGAGGTTGGTATTCGTTATACTTGCTCTGGCAGGAGGAGTTAGGTTCTCTTACCTTCTTGTTAAAGCACTGTGCTAAAATTGTGGAAACCAAAGCTAAGCTTTGGTTTCTGCAATAATGCTAGTAGAGTAAATGCAGGAAGAAGAAAAACTGTGCACTAGATCAAAAAGGACTAGGGTGGACCTCTTTCTTAATGTCCAGTGTCCTGTGTCTAAAGATTTGGTGCAACAATTGATGCAAAAACTTGACTTGTTTTCCAGGTTATAGTGAATATAATTGTGCGCTAGAGCATGTTTAATTGGTTGTTGTATTGGAGTTTTACTCCCTGCGTAAAGCACTCGTTACGTACTGAGCTGTCTGTGATGATGCGTTTCCTGATGATCTTTATTTTGCTCAGGAATGGAAGCTGGATACCCTCTGTGATCTGTATGAGACACTGACCATTACACAGGCTGTTATTTTCCTGAATACAAGGAGAAAAGTAGACTGGCTTACAGAGAAAATGCATGCCAGGGACTTCACAGTCTCAGCTCTGGTAAGAATTGTTACATCCAATCACTTCTGAAATGCTCTGTATTTACTGGAAAAGAAATGGTGATGAGGGGATATCAGTGAAAAGCAGGAAAGTTATAATATAGCTGTGTGGTGCTGTATTATCGTTCCCCCTGCTTAAAGTAAAATGCTTCCTTTCTATCCCTACCTGCTTCGTTCCCACAGCAGGTAGGGACGCTGGGTTTCAGACATACCTTTGTTCTTTAAAGGATATTCTGGTTTGGAGCATTGGAACTGTACTAATTGCAGTTTTTTGTTTTAACTCTCCAGCATGGTGACATGGACCAGAAGGAACGGGATGTTATCATGAGAGAGTTCAGATCAGGGTCCAGCCGTGTCCTGATCACTACTGACTTGCTGGTGAGCATTGTCTTCCATTGAACATGTTCCTGTTACAGCCTTGTCCCAAAAGCTTCATAATTCAGTGATGGTTTCTGTAGCCTGAACTGTTGGGAGCTTTTTGGAACAGCAAAGACCATGCTCCACTATGGACTACACAGTTGTAGTTCATAACTAATGATGTGGTTGACAGAAGTCTGAGATAGATAAATTTGAAAATAGCTCCTGACTTGCATTAAAGACTTGGTGTTGCTTTGCAGGCTCGTGGCATTGATGTGCAGCAAGTGTCCCTGGTTATCAACTACGACCTGCCGACCAATCGTGAGAATTACATTCACAGGTCAGTTGGCTCTGCCTCCCAGTCAGTCCCGTGCTGTGCTGGATGTGGGCATTGGCACGCACCCTCCCTCCTCTCCTGATCCTGTAGTCCTCACCAAACCAGAGGTGTTTGCATCCATGCACAAACTGCTCAGAGCTAGCTGGGAGTAAAACCACTTGTGGACTGGCTTTTAAAAAGCCCTGCATTGCACACCAGTGGTTCTGAAACGAGGAGGAGCAGAACTTTTGAACACTTAAAGCAGTGGGAAAACTTAGATGTGTAACAGGTTCAGTGATGGCTGATTAACCTTGGAGGTGTGGGGAAAATGCCAGCAACTGAACTGCCTTTTGTCATGTAGGCTGTGACGTGTGTGACACCGTTACTGGTGCAGCATCTTGACAGCAGGGTCAGCTTGATCTGGGTTCTGGCTGATCAGGAGTTGTTGCTGCTCAGTGACAAGACAGACCTTACTTACTCCTAGCTTGTGTAGGGCTGCCTTCACTTCGGAAGTTCAGCTGAGTCCGTGCTGTGTGTGCCATGTTTGCTCTTGGTGGCTCCTTAGTGGGATTCTTCTCTGTGGTGTGTGTCTTCTGGTAGCAACTTGAGTTTGTTTCCCTAGGTTTAGTTAACTGCTTCTAGTGACTGTCCCTAAATTAAGTAAACTGTGCTTTGTTACTTGATGTAAAAAAATACAGGAGTCGATAGCAGCAGTTGATGACACAAGATGGTGCTCAGAAACGACGTTGACGTAATTTAGGACGTGGATTCGTAAGCGGCACAGTTTGAATAAAGAGCGAGTTGGTATTTATTTATTTATTTTGTCATGATTATCCCCTAAGTTTTGTGAGCCCTTTGTGTGTATTTAGCTCTTGCTGGCAAGGTGCTCTATTGTGCAGTGTGTAGGAAGGTGGAGCTCACGGTGGGTGTAACTAAACCACACACACTGATGTGTCAGTGGCTGATGGGGGCTTACACCAGAACGTTGAACTTGAATTTTACTCTATAAAGAAAACCAACAAAACCCTAAGTTTTCCCACTGGAAACAGTTAGGTTGAATTACAATTCTGAAATTAAATGTGCTGTTCCATGGATGAAATTGGATTAATTTAGTAGCAGTCTGATAAAAAACAACAGCATGTGCTCTGTGCTTGGGAGTGGATGCATGAGGGGTGGGTGAGTAGTTAACCAGAGGGGAAAAGAGACTGACCCAGGACTTCAGAACACAGCACCAAGCATTAAATGAAGATCTTACTTTGCAGCCAAAGAGTAACCGTGTGTGCCCTGCTGCCTGCCACGGGATGGACCTGCTGTGCTGCTGGCACCAGCTGCTGGTTTTTCCTGACCAGATGTGACTTGAGTGGCAGCTGGCTCTGTTAAGGCAGCATAGGCTGGCCAGTGGCAGATAAGAGCAGCAGTTAATGAATGGATCTTGCAGACATGTGAAGCAGATGGGAGAGGTTAACTTGGGTGTAAATGTGTTTTCTTTTTGTGCAGAATTGGCCGGGGCGGCCGTTTTGGCAGAAAAGGTGTGGCTATCAATTTTGTCACTGAAGAGGACAAGAGGATCCTGCGAGACATTGAGACTTTCTACAATACTACAGTGGAGGAGATGCCGATGAATGTGGCTGATCTCATTTAGGTCCCCGGAATGAGGTGGTTGTGAATCCAGTGCTCGCTGTTGCTGAATAGGCGATTCACAACGCGCATTGTGCTTCTTTCTTTGGGGATATATTGAATCTTGTCTCAATGCTCATTACGGATCAGAAATACAGATTTTTGATAAGAGAAGCGACTTTCTGTCGTGAGCTCTTGTGGGGAAAGCCATTGGCTTTGTCCACTTTAGGGTTAGACTGTTGGGGTTGGGTGGAAAGTCATGGGGTCTGTAAATTTTTTCTTTATTAGAAATTTATTTCCTAGTTCCATAGAAGTGGTTGTATTAGATGTTCTTTATCATTTAATAATTTACTTATGGACTAAAAGATATAAGTGCTGTATAAAGTCAGCCAATTATGTTAAACTAGCCTACCTTCCTTTATTGTATGTACTTACACCTCAGATTAAATTGGAAAGGCCTTTCAAAATCTCTAAACTTTTATAAGAGCATTAAAATGCATTTTTGTTTCATATGTATTTATTCAATAAAGTATTTAATTAGTGGTAAGTGTGATCTGGACCCTGTTGCTAAGCCCCAGCAAGCAAGCAATCATACTATTGTCTTAGTTAGGGTTAAACCCAGTAAAATTTGCCATATTGCACATGTCTTAATGAAGTTTGAATGTTCAATAAAATACTTCTATATTCACTTAAATTGTAAATAGTTGCTTCTTGGGTTGAGGGGGAGGGTAACAGTAACCTGCTCTCAGGGTGGGAGCTGAAGGTGGCAACTGCTGCAGCCTTGTGCTTGTGCCCAGAGCTCCTGTACTTGGCCATTGATTGCAGGGATGGTTCTGGACTAGTACAGGGTGAGCTTCAAGTGTCACTGTGTCCCTGGGTGACACAGCTGTGGGTTGCTGGACCTGTGTCCTTAACACTGAAACACCCTTTCATCAGGGTGGAAAATGGCTCACTTCATAATTGGTGCTGGCTTGATGAAAAAGCTCTACAATGCATCATTTGTGCTTAATACCAGTCCAAGGGCACCTGGTTTGTTTTTTTTTTCCTGAAACCACTCAGGAACGTGGGACAGGTGGTCAAAACAGCATCTCTGGAAGGTTATATCCCAAAGATGCTCAACCACTGAGAGTTGTGTTCATCCAGGTCACAGCTTTGAAATGGCTCGTGAGCAAGAATAGAGTGAGAGGACAGGAAATGTAAGTGAAATCTTCAGAACACGACCTACCCTTTGCTGTAGGTTTTTTTCTTGGATAGCTGGAATGGAATAAAAGTTGCTGTATGTTCACTAGTAAAGTGATTTTTGCCATGTTTCACCCTAAGGATCAGATACAAGATGATGGAGGTGCGGGCTGTGCTCTCTCAGGGGCTGGGTTCAGCCTGGAGCTGTGTTCTGATCACTTTGCCAAGTCAGTCTATTCCAAGCCAATAAAGGGTGAAAGGAGTAACGTCCCTCCTGTCTCTGCTTGCAGCTGATGAAGACTTCAGTATTTTTATGCTCACTTTCGATAATTTTCCATGTGTAAGTGCACAACAAGGAGCTGCACAGTAGGAGCATTACTGACCCCTCTGCTCTTCACCCAGAGCAGAGCGAAAAAAAAAATTATTCCAGCCTGAGGTTTTCCAACTGCAGTGCAGTCCTTTTATTGCAAAAAATGAGTACAAAAGTACACAGGTCCCTGCTCTGAGAGCCCCAGCCACCCCTGGAACAAAGGGCTGCTGGAGGAGTCAGGTGTTCTGTGTGAGCTGCTGCATCACAAGGGCACAGAGACTCATCAGCTGCAAGAATTCATCTGCACCATCTGCCAGGCATTTGTCCACTTCCTGCAGAGGGAACAGAGAAGGGTGATGCTCAAGGCAGCTGTGTCTTGGGGTTCAGGGGAAATAAGTTTGCCAGCTGTTTTCTTAATCAGCACAGATTTCTGCAGCAGTCACATCCCACCCCCTCCAGCTGCACTGGGAACCGTGAGCTCTCCAGCCTCCATCTCATCTACAGGAGGCCACCCCCTGACAGTTCCATACTCAAAGGGCTGTGGACTGGCCCTGCAAGCCCCTGCCAGGAGCATCACTGCAGGGCATCCACACCACCTGCCTGGCTGCAGTGACTTCAGCAAAACCTCCACCACAGCTGGCTTTCCTTCTTCATCAAAAATGGAGCAAACTAATGAACCTTCTCTTTTTTGGAAAGGCATATTTTACAAAAACTTGCATTTTGCAGCTCCTACGATTTTTTAAAGTGTTGACTTATTCTCATCTTAATTTTCCCTCCCACATTTTATTAAAAAAACCCAAAACAACCAAACCCACAAACCTCTTCATTGAATCCACTAGAACAACATAAAATGGATAAAAATTCACTTAACTAGATTTCAATTCCTTCCCATGAAATTTCTCAGGACAAAAGTTTATGTTCTACCAAGAAACATTCAGAACAAAAAGATCAAATAATGTACTTCTTGGGAGAGCCTGCAAACAAAAATTAATCTGTAGAGATTAATGTGTTTTGTTTTTTCTAACTCAGCTAGACTTACTGCAAGTTTCTCAACTATGGCAGATTTCTGCTTGTCGCTGTAATCTTCACTCTCCACAACCACGTCATGCAGCTGGTTCACCAGCTGAGCAACAGCAAACCCCTCATTGATGAGATTCTGCACAGGGAGAGAGGAAAATGGAAGTAATTCAGCAGCAGGAACAGCACAAACTGGAAAAACAATCTTGAAAAATTCTGTCTGAACTGAGAGACTGCACTGCAATTTAGTATGGAACTCGTACATTTCAGAGGACAATTCAGTAGCCCGTGCACTGCCCTGCCCTGCATCCTGCCCGAGTGACCCAGCGTGAGCACCTCGGAAAGGCTGCACGAGCAAGGCAGGCACAGAGCAGTCGTTCTGTCCAAACGCTCTTCCAGCTTCTGACAATTTACATCTTGGAAATTTTATGAGACATTTAAAACATTTAACAACCTCCACTGAACCTGTCCAATCCTGTTCTAAAATTAGGAAGGCTTGGCATCCACAGCATCACGTGGCAGTTTCACAGCCTTCACATTTTAAAGGGCCACCTACTTATGATTTATTTTCTTCATCTGGTCATTGCTAGTCTCAGGCATTGAGACATCTGTAAGGTCAAAGCTTTTCAATAAAATAAAACCCATGTCAACTAAAGACAGCTTTAAAAAAAAAATCAGTAGTGCCCAGTTACAAAAACATCAAGTATTGAGAACAGTGGTCAGTGAACCCATTTAGGGAGAGAGAAGTTTATGAAAATAGACACAGAGTTGGTGCAACTTTATTTTTCTGTTCGGCTGAACAAATCTACATGCCATCAGTTTAACCCAGGAGAAAGCCAGAGTCACATTGGTAGGGAAATTTATTTGCAACTTTGACAGCTCTTCCTCAGAAGGGAAAGACTGGAATCTTAACTTGTAAAAGACACTTCCCAAATGTGCATCCAAACTGACTGAGGCCAAACGTTCTTCAGCCGTAGCGTGGGAACAGAGGATTCATAGGGCCATGACCGAGAGAAATACCCAGGCTAAGCACTAAGAGAACTCTACCTTTGCCAGTGTTTCCAGTTTCTCAAAGGAACCACTCTGGCAACCCAACAGCAGTTCATCAATTGTTTCTTTAGGGATGACCTGTAACAAGAAGTGACATTTCTTGATTTCAACTTTGTAAACTTAAAATCGGTGTTGATGCTTACAGTAACAGATACAAACTGTTCATGGCAGAGGCCATTTCAGGATTTCATTCTTCTACACACCCATCCACTTCAAGCAAGTATATGAGACAGACTAAATAAATTCTAAAAGTGAGAGCTAGGCTGTGATATTTGTCCTATACTGGTGATATTAAAACAAAAACCGTATCATGACAATAGACTGTCAAAGTCGCCTTCCTAAATCCAACACACTCCTGCTTATTCAGGACACTGACTAAGAGGAGGACATTCTTCAACAGTTAGATCAGGCAATGCTTTCTGAACCATTCTGCACCTAAACACAGCAAATTGGTTTTATTTCCAGTGACACACCAACGACATCCAAAAAAAGCCCAATGCAACAAGATCAGACAAAAAATCAGAAGGAAAAAAGTTGACAGATGCCATTATGTCACTCTGTGCAGGGAAGAGCTGCCCCTTTTCCCCTTCACTCATCATCAGTCCTGTCAATTGAGTGCCTGGACAGTTTGCTTTCAAAGCTTCTTTACTAATGTTTTGTCACTCCAGGGTCACAGAAGTTGTATATGACCAAGAACTTCAAGTTCTTATGAAGATGTAAAGTTGGGTTCCTTTGCTTTAAACAAGCATTATTCATTCAATAATGGAAATTCATGCTTCTCTTTCCCACCATTACAGTCAATTTCTGCCAGGTTTCAGATGTCTGATATCTCTTCAGATACCAGCTGGTTTACAGATGCACAAAACTGAACAATGACTTCACTGTGAAAATTGTTTAAAATTGTTCTGTAAAACTCTGCACAGTAGCAATTGCCTCTGGTTTCATCAAAGTGAGAAGCTCCCAACCCCTACAATTAACTATGATGGCAGCACCTTCATGGGAAGTATGTCCATCATTAAAGCCCATTTATTTTTCAGCTCCTCATCTCCTAATCTCACATTTCCTTCTTCAGGGGTGTTTTGTTGCTATAGGAACACCTTCACACAAGTTTTATTAAACGCATTTTCTCTCAGGTTTCTCCTGTGCCTCTCAGTACTACCCATGTCATTCTAGAACAAACCACTGCTGTTCCATTAAAAAGCAGGATCCACACAGATCCTTGTCACTGTCACTGTGAAGATTAAACTGAAAATAAGTTGCTACTTAAAGTCATTCCCCTGCGGTGCTTCCAAACCAATATTGCAATGATCTATCCTTATACACAAACACACACAGAAAAGCACCAAAGAGATGTTCTAATCTACTCTCCCACAAAAGGAAACACATTTTGCATTTATGGGCAGGCTATTTCAACTTCAGTTTGAATTATAAGACTGTTTTACAGTTTTCTATGATTTACAGAAGAAGTTGCTAGAAACCTGCTATGTAATAAGTGTACAGAATCAGGCAGTCATTAAAATTCTGGTGGATAGTGTATCATTACCATGCTGCAATACTAGTGAGTATAAAGGTATTTTTTAACCAAACTTTGAGCAATGGCAGATAGAGGTAGGAAAAATGCTTTTCAGAGTAATTACAGGAGAAACTGTAAGGCACAGCTTACCCCAGCAATTTCAGTGATTATCTTCTCTGTGATCTCCTTCCCACCCATTAGGCGAGTGGCACTTTGAAGAAAAGTAATGGCTTTTCTTAAGTCCCCTTCTGACACTTTCACAAGGTACGATACTGCCTGAAAAATAATGTCAGAAAATGCTAAGTTAAATGTTCACTGTTAATTAAAATCTAGTACACTTTTTTCAGCAGTTATTTTAAAACACCAAGTTTTAATCAGTGCATAAAGCAGATTGTCAGAGCCAAGCACAACACACAAGTTACAAAACAACCTCTCTACTAACACAAATGTGTGCTGGCAGTTTCAGAAAGAAGCACGGTTTAATGCCAGTACACTCAGCAAAGAACAAAAAGCCCTGCAGTTTGGCTTCACTTTTCTCTGGTGGACATTTCTCTGGTTTTAGGATGACTTAAAATTAATCTCATCTATGGAAGGAGAATAAATGACTTTATGTATTTTGTTTCATACAACTGAGCAGCCTGGAAAAGTATGCAGACTTGGCCTCTTTCACTGCCATGCAGTTACACACTGGATTAAGCAGTAAAATTACATGGCAACCACAAATTTACCTCATTACTGATTTTAACATGTTCCTTCTCAGAAACATCCAACAGCCTCTGCCGTTGGATACTGTCTGACAAAGGCTTGAAGCGGAATTTGGAGCACCGAGATGTTAAGGGTTCAATTATTCTGAAAGAAAGGAAGGAGAGTGGTAAATGAATGCGTGGGTCAAGTTCTCACAGACAAAGCTATAAAGGCAGAAAATGTCAAAAGTACCTTAAATTTTAAATAAACCTAAAACTGCCACATTGGAAAAATGAAAAGTGAAATCTAAGTGTTGTTTCAGGCTTGCATGCACATAGTGACATCTGTATTAACTGAAAACTGTGAAAGTCAGATATCAACTTTTAAGCAGGGAAAAAAAAAGACTACAGACCAGACAGCAAATCCAAATAAGCAACCAATTCCAGGTACCTGCTGATGTAGTTACAAATAAGACAGAATCGTGTTGTTTTAGATTCTTTTTCCATTGTGCGTCTTAAGGCTGCCTGGGCTGCTGAAGTCATAGAGTCTGCTTCATCCAGGATCACAATTTTAAAAGGAGGACACATTTTACCACTGAAAAATTAGAAATCTGTTATTCAGCAGACATGCAATGAAAAAAAAACCCAACAAAAAACATAATAGGAAAATCACTGCAAATAGCAAGTAATGTTTTACTTAAGCATGTATCCTTGATAAATAGAACAGATTCAGAGGTTCAATCTTTTTAAAATTATTTTTAGATTAAAGACTAATATTTGTAATAAAGGCGGAACTGAGGTCCCATAGAAAGACCAACGCCTGAATACTGCAAAAGTCCTCTAAAATGCATACTCTTACTCTAAGTTTCTTCTTTAAAACACCTCATGTAGCTCTTCTTTTTATAGGCTTCCTGACTCCCTAAACTCTCAAGAGTACTGCAACAGACTGAATTCAGTACACAAGACCACTTCTTGCCAGGCAGCCTTGGCATGCAGATTCTTCCTGCTACTTTCCATGGTCCATACACGTGGCTTGACCTGCACTGGGCTTCTCATCACCTAACATCAGAATCTTTTAGAAACCAATACCCATGTTGTAGGAATCCCTGCAAATTAGAAGGACTAGGGAAGTACCTTCCAGCACATATTACCCAAAGAAATTTTTCTATGTTAGTCAGGCAACATCTGCAAAGGCAACAACATGTGCCCAAACCCAGAAGTCTTGACCTTGTGGAGTTTTCCCTGTCTGCCTCCAATGCTAACAGAACCAGTAAAAATCCTCCTGGGTGTTCAAACCCCCAATGTGAAATTCCATGAAGTAAAAGCTCAGCCAAAGCACTGTATGTTGCCAACTTCTGGGCAGTGCTGACCCATCATTTATATTAGAAACAAAAACAACCACATGCTTTGTCCTAAGCAGGAGGGGTTTGATCCAGCACTTACTCTGAACGGCTTCCAGATGCTGTTAGCTGAGCAAAAGCCTTCACTTTTTCCCGAATCACTTGTATCCCACGCTCATCAGAAGCATTTAACTCAAGGACTCTTTCCCGGAATAAATCAGGCCTGCAACATTTTTATTACAACATGTTAGCTACTAACCCTTGTAATGATATGTTATAAAATGTAACAACAACCCTTCTGGCTGTTTTGAATGGCAGGGATTATTTTTATCAGCCTTACTAAATAACATTGTTAAAAGACAGTTAAGTTGAGATCATAAAATGTTAAGTATGAATTTCCATTAGCTATTTTTAGAATCTCCTCTCGGGCTACAGAAAACAATGAAGTATAAAATTACACCAGTTAACCAGGAAAAAAAAAGTAGGAAGTTGGCTTCATAAGTTCAGAGCACTACATTATATGCCTTTTTACTTATATCCCGTGAGCAATGTGAAAAAACAAGTGAAATGCCACAATAGTCACTAGCAGTACTACCAAAAGACATGCAGTATTTACCAGCAGTACTATACTCCATTTAAAAAACCAAAACAAACCAACAATTAAATACACTGGATTTTAAATCCTTGGAATTAAGATGGACTCACAATGTGGAGTTGTCTTCCTACTACTAAAGTAGAAGTGGTTCTCTCCAAAAAACAGTGAGTCAAAGATTAAAGATGACAAATGGAATGGGGGGAGGTATTAAATTCAGCATTGCATTTGATCGCAACATCAAACCACCTTCTCATCCATTTTTTGCTTATAGATCACTGAGTTCACTACTGAAAAACTCCCAAGTGTTACGAGTTATGAATGTATGCACGCTGAATTTTAGTCTGAGTCCCAATTCTACTTTCCAGACACAATTCAATGGTGCATAACAGAGAGATTACAATTCAGACATTTTATGTTGAGATCTATGTGTAGCTAACAACTTGCTAAATAAAACATAAAAATTGGAATTCTTTTACAGTAAGGCATATGCAAGCCATATTCTTTCCATACTCTTTGTTAGGGGGTTACATGGCTGCTAATCTGAAGTCTGTACTGGTAACAGGAATCAGTGACTTGTGACACGACAAATGAGAAAGAAATCTTATATTAGAGCTGAATTAAAATATGAATATTCCTGAAGAAGTGCTGGGCACTACCTAAGAGCAGGCAATGACCAGAGGCACTTCACCACATGATTAGGAGACATGTGACAGTAGATTACACTGAAGCAACTTGATTCCAGCTTACCCAAACAGTTCTCTAGCAGCTGCTAAAATAGTGGAAGTCTTTCCAGTTCCAGGTGGGCCATAGAACAACAGATTGGGAAGCTGAAACAGCAAGGCATCATTTGTAAGGAAAGCAAATTAAAAAAATCCACTAACAGGAAAACCTACCCACAATCTGAGCACCTAACAGAACAGAAACTATCCACTCCTCACAGTAAATAACATCAAGTCTTTCACTTCTCAGTCTCTAAAGGAAGACAAACAGCTGCCATTTATAGCACAGCATGAACAAGTGTTATTTGGTGGCACCATCCCATGTTCTACTCAAACTGATATTCCCATCTATATTTATTTTTATTTAAACATTCCAGGGCATGTCTGAGATCACTAAAGCCTACAGAACTTACTGCTCTGATTGCAGAGACACCTAAGTTTATCCAAGAATGGCCTTAAACAGCCTGGGTAATACCAGCAGTGCAGATGAAACCATCCTTTGCTTTCTCAGCTCCCTGGCCTGCCTCGTCCAGCCACGCTGAGGATTCTGTGCTGCCAGCAGCTGCACTGCAGCGAGCGCAGGGCAGCGCCTGACGCTGGACTGCAGCGCGGGCAGAGCAGACAGAGCCCAGCAGCGACCACGGGGACAGCGCCGACAACTCTCTGCTCTGCACTGCACTGCACTGCCTGGCAAGGTCCTGCACCCACCCACGGAGTCTTCAAAGGAGACCAGCGGCATTTCTTACAGAAATTATGTTAATTGATCTTTAAAACAATCTAATTAATGACCTCAGCATGAAAAATATGACTGCATTAAGGAAATACACTGACACAGGAAGATCAAAGCAGCACAGCAAAGACTGCAGTAATAATTATACGATGACATTTAGCAGCACAAAGCAAAATAATCTCTCAATTTGAGAATATAACTAAGTATCTGCTAGATATCTGAAATTCATTAGATGGAATAAAACATAAGCTTGTTTTGTTTCGTCTGTCAGAGGAGCAGTATAAGCCTGTGTAACATGGTGGTCCTAACTGTGCACTTTTAATACAGATGTAAATTATTAATACTAACAGGTAACGAGCTGGTCATCCTTAGACAAGGATGATGAATCCAAACTGGGAAAAGTGATTAAAGGAGTGAAAAGCCTATCTTATGGGAAGTGACTTTTTGAAGAGTTTGATTTAGTTAGCTCAGCAAAACAATAGCTGAGAGGTAATATGACTGATCTCCATAAATACATCCAAGCAACACAAAGAACAAAGCTGGCATCAACCGAGTTTGTATAAGCCATGACTGAATTTTGGCTGAAATCAAGAAGCTTTCCAGCTGACATAGGAGTGATAGTTTTCTATATTACTATTTCAAGCAATCACTTTTATAAATTATCACTTCAAAACTGCTGTCTTTGACAATAGAGGATGTTCCACTTCTACATTCTTAAAACAAGAATCCAAAAGTTCCCTCCAACCAATAGCAAAAATACACCCTCTCAGTCTGACTTGATTTCTAGCCCTTAGCAAGCACTCTATTTTTAAAGAGCCAACTAAAATTAGATTAGAGAATTCTATGCTGAATATAGCATGTAATGCAGACAGAATGGGAACAGCAAAACCAAAACTATCCAAAGAGCAGAGGAAAATGCAGGAGTACACAACCTATAATCAGAAAATGAAACAGAGACAATCAGTTTGGTAACAAACATCCCATTTTAACAACTAAGACAAGACACAGAGCACAGAATCAACTGTGTAGGTACCCTAAAAGTAGATAGGAGAATTTCAATCTTCAATATATTTCTAATAAATAAATGAATTTCAAGTTTTGCCTGCTCTTTCTGCCAATCAATTGTTGCTTGTTTCCCTAATTACTAATAAGCAAACAGCATCCCCTACTAACAAATACCTTTTCAAGTTCAGATACCACAGTAGTATTATCCCCCTCTATCTTTTATGACAGCTCCAGAGAGATGAAAAGTGTACTGAATGACAGCTGAAAATTAACCAACCTCCATGCTAGGTTAGCACACTGCAAGGGTAGATGTCTGTGAGGAGATTCATAATTTCATGCCTCTGTGCTAATTCACACACTACTTGTCCTCAAAAAAAGCATAAGCAGGTAAAAAGTTTTAATTAGAATCTGTTTCCTAATTCCACTATGCCCCGACTTTATCACTATTTCTGTTTCAACCTCATTTATGCTGGTTTCTCACTGAAGTATTTACACCACTTTTCACCAAGCACAGCCTAATCCTTTATGTAACTGTCGCAGTATTTTTAAATAAACTGCAACCTGATCTGGTTATCCATTTTTCCATGCTTGCCAGGAGTAAGCAGGATACCTGCAGGCATCACTCTGCTCATGGGAAAGCTACCTCATATAGTGCAAATATCAGCTGCTTTTCCAGAAGCTTCAGTACAAGTGAAGATGTAAATTGCAATGATAATCCTACACTCTCTTTTCAGTTATTAAGGTATCACAAAGCAAATGAAAACTAAAGAATACTGTGACCATTTTCAGTTTCTTTGCCAAAAAACAACAATTCAACACTCTTGGCAGACAGAAATCAATTTCTCCAGTTCAAACCCCCCTGGACCCTGCTGTCCCCAGTTTATAACAGGACAATGTGTGCCCTTATAGATGGAGGTATATTGGCCATAGGGAGTTACAAGTCCTGTATTAGTTATAGGGAGTTACAAGTCCTGCTCCATTTAGCAGCTCCCACAAATACACGCCAATCGACAGAAGACTGACTCTCCATTTCCAACACTATGGTTTAAATAAAGCACATTACTCAAACCTGCAGCATTGTCACAGCTGTTTCTTTGATCTCACCAGATCTCCAAACTCGGTGAGAACCTCTGCAGTAATGTGGACTCACTGAACTAAGTACCAGCCACCTCGGAGTTTCAATTACACTTCTGCCCTTTTGACAGAATGACTCCTTTCAAGAAAATAATAAAAATGTCTAAATTTTAAAAAAACCCAACCATTTTAAAGTACTGGCATGATTTTGTTCTCAAATGCCTTGCTGAGTTTGGGTAGCTATGGCAAAATACAGAGCCTCTAACCATAAGCAGAAATGATAATCTATCTTTTCAACTCAGGAGGCCAAAAGTCAACACAAGTGTACTAGGCACAGAATCCAAGAAAGACTGCTGATCCACAAGCTGTAGGGTTTTAAATAACTGTTGCTCAAAATAGAACTTCCCAACCCATCACCTAAGCAATGTTATACAACTGATATGTCCAGACAGAATAGGTGGCAGCAGCTCATTTCTCCTTCGCTGTTAACAGTTCCTTCCTAATTACCTCAACTCTATAAATACTGGAATCCAGCAGCATTGCTGTTGAAACTACAGATTTCTGTGAGTACAGCATTACCTGACAAGGTCACATTACAAGAGCATTCTCAAAGCAAATTGAACATGTAGGCAGGAACTGAAGAAAGAAATGCAAATCTTTCGCAGTTGTGTTGTACTACTTTGGTTTTGGCTTCATACGCTCAAATAAATACGGTACTTCTGCTTTTGCAAGCTTTGATTAAATTATTATTTTCAGGGAGAAACAGAGTCATATTACTGTAGTGCAGACCAAAACTGCAGCCCATGAAAACAGAGCCAGCTTTTGAAGCACAAGTGTGACCATCCTAGGTGAGGAGGAAAAAGTCTCAGTATGAACAAAGGAAAGAATTGTTCAGATTTGGAAAAAAAGCACAGCCATCTCTTGGCTTCAGCCCCTTCAACTCCACATCAGCTGCTTTAGAAGAAATAATCATCAAACATACCAAATATTTACTACATTTTTATCCAAAAGCAAAGGCAAGTGTAAACGAATGCAACTGCAAATGCTCTGCTCATCTACACTTGGTCACATAAGCCAGCCCTGCAACTGCCATACTTAGCTTTTTAAAGCCACAGAGACTTACTTGGAAACTTTAACCCAAAAAGTTTGGGGATCACTATTCAAGCAGTAGATCTGGCACTTATAGATTAAATTTCCATCATTAGCCAAAACTTACAGAGTTTAGCAGTTTCACAGAAACACTGATAGATCGCCAGAAATATTTAGGAATGACTGGCAGTCCATACTTGTCTATGAAAGAAAAACTTTCTCCTCTCGTCTTAAACATGAATGCCACAAGTACTAGTGGAATAGCAGTGTGGAGACAAGAAAAGCTTTTCCAGGTTGGAAACGATTAACAAGAAGTTTACCATTTGAGCTTTTCCAGAAAAATTCCAAACTGCATCATGGAACTGACAATTTTACAGTGCTTAGAGAACTGGAAATATAAGAAGCTTTACACAAATATCCCAAGAGGATATATCACACAGGATATAACACCAGGAAGTCACTCAGCTAGTTCATGAAGTACTACTGTAAAAATTATCATTGCTGAGTTGGAAAAGGGAAATTTTTGTTACAAAGTGTCTTATCTAAAAATGCTGATTAGGTACATGTTGTCATTACACTCACATCAGCACCTTCCAGGGACTTCTTCAGCACAGCTACAACTTCATCCTGGAAGGCGACTTCATCCACATTTTTGGGGCGACTAAACAAAAAGACATTAAGTACAATGTATTAGCTAACAAAGTTTCATAGGAAAGCTGAAATTGAGAAAAATAACATTTCCCCTTCTGATTACATCAGGTACTGAAGAGTTACAGTGAACTGTAGTTGAAATCAAAATCATAACAGGAAGTCTAATGCCTCTGGCCTGTATTACTGAAGTGATCTAATTCCTCAGGAAGCTGTTTGTCTTTTTCTGTTGTAAACACCTGTCTGAGATGTTTTCAAAAGCAAAACTGCAATATTTCACCACCTTGTGATAAAGGCTTCTCAAAAAACCAAAGCATTAAATGCAGTCATTCACCAAAACACAGTGATGAAACAGCACTGCTTGACATGGCCAAGAGAAATTTTCAGCTCAGTACCAGCTACAAAGGGCACTCACAGTAGCCCACAGTCCTGGATTTCCCCCACAACAGGGTAAGTTAAGCTGTTCTCCCTGGAGGGGACACCCACACCCGCGACCCCCTTTTGCCATGCACCGACTACCTCTCTACACCTCCTAGAGCCAACCTCCCGTCTCATGGCCAGCGCCCCCACTGCCCCAGAGCATCCCTTACTATTTCTCCACCCAGGGGATGGGTTTGGTCCTCTTGCCCTCCCCGCTGCTCCCGGCCGCGCTCTTTTCCTTGGCAGCGACGGGCTTGGTGCTGATAGAGGCCGGGCCTTTGAGGAAGGCCTGCATGGCTGCGGCGGTGCCGGGCCCCCCTCACGGCCCGTCAGCCTGAGACCCCTCAGGCCCCGTCAGCCCTTCCCGCCAACCCGCCCGCGCACAGGGGCGGGGCCGCTTCCGCCCGCCGNAGCAGCGCGCGCCGCCGCCTCACAAATACGCCTTCCCCAGCGTGAAATAAAGAATAAAAAGATCCCCCCAAAAGAACCAGCGCTGTACGAGAGCAAGCGGAGGAGGGACCTCTCTGTGCGGTGGGACCTCCTGCCGTACTGAGGCAGGGCCTGCTCCCTTCCCCTGACGGCTGAGGTGCCTCTCGGGGGTTCTGGAAGCGCCCCCGGGTGAAGTGAAGTGAAACCCAGGAGAGCCCGAGGCTGGCCAGGGGCTGTCCTGGGACAGACATTTGCTCCTTTATCGGTGTCGGTGCTCAAACCTGCTGCGGCTCTCGCTGCTGCCATGCGAGCAGCTCCCCCAGGTGTGCAGCCTCAGGGTTATTAGTGCTGAAGCGAAGAGAAAGTGAATCCTTTGTGTTTTCCCATTATTTGTAATGACATCCATTGCAGCAAAGCCAGGGGAAAAAAAATTGAGGAGTGTGATTGATGTGACAGATGCCTTTAAATGATGAAAAAACATCCTGGTAAATGTGGCAGTCGTGATGAACGCCCACATTTCCATGTGCTGGGTGGCTGTAGATTATCCTTCTAGTTACACACCAGCTTTGTGGGTAAAAAAATGGAAGTATTTCTGCTACCAGCAGCTGGGTATTGTGTGGCTGCAGATGTTCTGCTTTACTGTTTTCCCTTGGCTACTCCTGGGCACGAGACACGGACAGAGTGGCCTGGGAAGCTGCAGTGGTGATGCCCCAGAATAGAGCCTGTGGAAGGGAAAAGAGACTGGAAATGGTCTCTATGGCAACAGATGAACAGCCTTTGGAAAAGGAGATGTAGGAAAAACTGTAGGCTGAAAATACATAAATCTGTCAGTGAGTCAAGCCTATAATCCTTGTCTGGGCAATTTTAAATAAGTTGTTTCCTCTCATCTGGCATTCTTCTATTGAAGAATGAAATCCAGATTGTAGTCTTAGCAAAAAATGCCCACACATATAATTACTGAAGTTGTTTTGTTCTAGATGAAAATGCAATGACTTCTTTTTCCCACTGTGATTATATTTGGTACTTCCAAGTCATGGTAACAAATGATTTCTGAAATCAGTTTCTTTCTGAAACTGTACAAAGCTTTGCTGTCTTTTTGAAGCTTCATCCTATTTGTTGGTCGCTATTCAATCCACTCTCCTTAATGGGGCCATCTCAAATGTACCTTGCATTTCAGCATTTTGTCAACTCTGTATGAGCCTGAGGTTCAATTCAGCAGTGGAATTTCCCTTCTGCTACATTAGCTGAACTTCATAACACAACTTTTAGTTTCATTACCTTAAGAAAAGTTTAAAATTCCAGAAAGGAATAATGAAGCCCAAGCTTCTCTCTCTTGCTCCCTGTTTTTTTTCTCTCTCTCCCTCATATATATAAGGACTGAAAATTATGCTTTCTCTATTCTGTTGAATTGCATTCACTCGCCATCTTAAGGTCTAACAGATCAAACTCAGACAGTTACCATGTCTTCTCGTTTGCTTTTCTGTAGCATTTTCCATGGGAAAGATTGTGTTTTACACCAGCCTTGTCAGTTCTTCTTGAGCTGACCTAAATGGGGATCCTTCCCGCTTGCTGTGGTTCAACCCCAGCGAGTAAGTAAATCCATGCAGTCCTCACTTCTGTTCCCCTGATGGGATGGGGAGGAGAATCAGGAAAAAAATGTAAAGCTTGTGGGTTGTGATAAGAACAGTTCAATAATTGAAAAAAAGTAAAATATAATAATTTAATAATACTGAAGATAACAAGAAAAATAGCAATTATAATTGTAATATAAAGGAGAGAGTGAGAAATAAAACCCCAGACAAGTGATGCACACAAAGCTGGCCGGTGCCCAGCCCATCCCTGAGCAGTGATCAGCCCCTCCTGGCCAACTCCCCCTGTTTGTACACTGGGCAAGACATTCTGTGGTATGAAATA
This sequence comes from Melanocharis versteri, assembly GCA_013397845.1. NCBI lineage: Eukaryota > Metazoa > Chordata > Aves > Passeriformes > Melanocharitidae > Melanocharis > Melanocharis versteri. Next base: position 340,715 of record VZTG01004282.1, read on the forward strand.
TCCCGTTGGTCAGTTCAGGTCAGCCGTTCCAGCCATGCTCCCTCCCAGTTTTTTGTGCACCTCCTCACTAGCAGAACATGGGACACTGTAAAGTCCTTGACTTAGGGTAAGCACTACTTGGCTACAACCAAAGCATCAGTTTCATATCAGCATTATTCTCCCACTGAATCCAAAACACAGCATTGTACCGGCTTCTAAGAAGAAAACCAACTCTATCCCAGAGTCCTGAAACCAGGACACCAGTCTAATGTCAGCCATTTGCNGGGGGGAGCAGCGCGCGCTGAGGGCGCGAAGCGGGCGGCCCCTCAGGGCGGGCGCGCGGCGCCGCGGCCGCCTCACAAATTTGCCTTCCGCAGCGTGAAATAAAGAACAAAAAGATCCCTCCAAAAAGAACCAGCCCTGTACGACAGCAAGCGGAGGAGGGGCCTCTCTGTGCGGTGGGACCTCCTGCCGTACTGAGGCAGGGCCTGCTCCCTTCCCCTGACGGCTGAGGTGCCTCTCGGGGGTTCTGGAAGAGCCCCCGGGTGAAGTGAAGTGAAACCCAGGAGAGCCCGAGGCTGGCCAGGGCCTGTCCTGGGACAGACATTTGCTCCTTTATCGGTGTCGGTGCTCAAACCTGCTGCGGCTCTCGCTGCTGCCATGCGAGCAGCTCCCCCAGGTGTGCAGCCTCAGGGTTATTAGTGCTGAAGCGAAGAGAAAGTGAATCCTTTGTGTTTTCCCATTATTTGTAATGACATCCATTGCAGCAAAGCCAGGGGAAAAAAAATTGAGGAGTGTGATTGATGTGACAGATGCCTTTAAATGATGAAAAAACATCCTGGTAAATGTGGCAGTCGTGATGAACGCCCACATTTCCATGTGCTGGGTGGCTGTAGATTATCCTTCTAGTTACACACCAGCTTTGTGGGTAAAAAAATGGAAGTATTTCTGCTACCAGCAGCTGGGTATTGTGTGGCTGCAGATGTTCTGCTTTACTGTTTTCCCTTGGCTACTCCTGGGCACGAGACACGGACAGAGTGGCCTGGGAAGCTGCAGTGGTGATGCCCCAGAATAGAGCCTGTGGAAGGGAAAAGAGACTGGAAATGGTCTCTATGGCAACAGATGAACAGCCTTTGGAAAAGGAGATGTAGGAAAAACTGTAGGCTGAAAATACATAAATCTGTCAGTGAGTCAAGCCTATAATCCTTGTCTGGGCAATTTTAAATAAGTTGTTTCCTCTCATCTGGCATTCTTCTATTGAAGAATGAAATCCAGATTGTAGTCTTAGCAAAAAATGCCCACACATATAATTACTGAAGTTGTTTTGTTCTAGATGAAAATGCAATGACTTCTTTTTCCCACTGTGATTATATTTGGTACTTCCAAGTCATGGTAACAAATGATTTCTGAAATCAGTTTCTTTCTGAAACTGTACAAAGCTTTGCTGTCTTTTTGAAGCTTCATCCTATTTGTTGGTCGCTATTCAATCCACTCTCCTTAATGGGGCCATCTCAAATGTACCTTGCATTTCAGCATTTTGTCAACTCTGTATGAGCCTGAGGTTCAATTCAGCAGTGGAATTTCCCTTCTGCTACATTAGCTGAACTTCATAACACAACTTTTAGTTTCATTACCTTAAGAAAAGTTTAAAATTCCAGAAAGGAATAATGAAGCCCAAGCTTCTCTCTCTTGCTCCCTGTTTTTTCTCTCTCTCTCCCTCATATATATAAGGACTGAAAATTATGCTTTCTCTATTCTGTTGAATTGCATTCACTCGCCATCTTAAGGTCTAACAGATCAAACTCAGACAGTTACCATGTCTTCTCGTTTGCTTTTCTGTAGCATTTTCCATGGGAAAGATTGTGTTTTACACCAGCCTTGTCAGTTCTTCTTGAGCTGACCTAAATGGGGATCCTTCCCGCTTGCTGTGGTTCAACCCCAGCGAGTAAGTAAATCCATGCAGTCCTCACTTCTGTTCCCCTGATGGGATGGGGAGGAGAATCAGGAAAAAAATGTAAAGCTTGTGGGTTGTGATAAGAACAGTTCAATAATTGAAAAAAAGTAAAATATAATAATTTAATAATACTGAAGATAACAAGAAAAATAGCAATTATAATTGTAATATAAAGGAGAGAGTGAGAAATAAAACCCCAGACAAGTGATGCACACAAAGCTGGCCGGTGCCCAGCCCATCCCTGAGCAGTGATCAGCCCCTCCTGGCCAACTCCCCCTGTTTGTACACTGGGCAAGACATTCTGTGGTATGAAATATCCCGTTGGTCAGTTCAGGTCAGCCGTTCCAGCCATGCTCCCTCCCAGTTTTTTGTGCACCTCCTCACTAGCAGAACATGGGACACTGTAAAGTCCTTGACTTAGGGTAAGCACTACTTGGCTACAACCAAAGCATCAGTTTCATATCAGCATTATTCTCCCACTGAATCCAAAACACAGCATTGTACCGGCTTCTAAGAAGAAAACCAACTCTTTCCCAGAGTCCTGAAACCAGGACACCAGTCTAATGTCAGCCATTTGCAGATGTACAGCCACAGAATGAGGGTTCAAGAGCTCATCTGACAGAAAACCAATGTGTCAGGGGCTAGTGACAGTAGCAGGGCAGGAAAATTGATTAAGGGGAGGACATTTGTCTTTGTAAGTTACTCTGCCTGCTGCCCTGGAGACCTCCCCATGCCTCCATCAATCTAGACCTCCAGTCAGTTGACATGAAAGCTTCCTAGGAGATCAGCTCAGGGCTTTTTATGATGCTGAAAGTGGACAAGTAGCTCTCTTAAAATAAACTACATAGAGTTCATAAAAGTAAGCTGGGCCTAAAAATTACAGAATCACTTCTGTTCAACAGCTTTGTCTAAAATCCAGGCTTTGTTTTAAAAGAGGAAAGAGTTGAAAGAAATTAATGCAATAAAAATAGGCGTATGGATTTTCGTAAAAATTTAACAGCAAACATTTATCTCCTAACTTTTAGCATTGGAAGACTTCTGTCAGAATTACGTAAGCAACACAGAGCAGACTGGCACTAGCAGTTTTCACTGTCCAAGCTGCATAAATAAGAGAAGGTTCAAAGCAAGATGGCAAGAATGTTGAAGGTATCAATGGGTTTTTTTTCTTTTTTCCCTGAGGTATAATAACTGGGACAGCATTTGTCTCAGCTCAGCTCAGGTAACTGTGCGATATGATCACTGTATGAAAAAAGCCATGGCTAAGGTGGATACTGCAAATAGGAAAGTATCCATTCCTTCTCAAGATGCAGGAATCAGAGGCCTGAAACTGAACTATCAAGCTTCAGATTTAAAACCAAAAGAAGTAGTTTTTTTCACACAATGCATATTTAAATTGCAAGTCTTGTTGCTATCAAACTTTATGGCCATCAAAATTATAAGCAGATTAAAAAAATAGCTAGACAGATTCCTGAAGAAATAGAGTATTAAATATTATCAGCCATATGCAGACTTAAGCTCAGAAAGTCCCTGAACCAGAGATCATTGCAATCTGACTGGGAAATACTAGAGAGGGATAATCTCTTTAAGTGGCCTCTTTCATGCACTCTTTCCTAAGGCTGTATAAATGGTCCTGTTCACAGATGGGCCACTGCCCCAGCCTGTGTCAGGACAGTTGGTCTGGAGCACAGAAAGTGAATGATCGATGTAAATGTTGGTGGCAAAAAGGTTTATGATGGGGGAGGAAGACAGGGAGAGGAGCTGAGAACTTTGCTAAAACTAGTGTCGTGTCTTCAGTGGCCTCTTTTTCTTCAGAATGGATTTTACAAGGAGCTGTGCTCCTTTTTGAGTAGTTGAAACAGCATCTGAGGCAAAGCAGGTCAGGCTTTGCAGAGCTGAGGCAAGAGGCTAAGTGTGAGGGTAGAGCCTCAGGCGTTGCCAGGGGAGCTGTGTGTGGAGAGAAGGTGTTCCTGCAAGTTTTGGCAGAGAAGCCCAGATTTGTCACGGGAGCTGACCGAGAAGCCAGTGGAGAGCTGAGAACAGCAGAGAAGCACCAGCACTGTGACTCTCTTAAAAGCCAAGCAAAAGCACTGTTGACTGAAGTGTTCCAAATAGAATGAAAGTAAGAAAACTTAAAATACGGAGTGCTATTTTCCTTTACTATTTGACTGATGTTCCAGAAAGGAAGCACCACTCTGTGTGCCTTCTTTGTGTGTGAATCAAAGAGGTATCTGACTCACTTAAGAGTTTCTTCTACTAATGGAAATGTGCTGCAGATCTGAGGTACTGCCATAGCCAGTCAGAAGTGGTGACAGGTTTCCAATTGTGCCAAAAGTGTTCTAGTTCTTCCCAGCAAGTAACAGAGCCCCAGCCTTTGATACAGGGATCAGCCAGTCTAGAGGCAAAAGTTAAAGGGGGAAGAGATATGATACAAAAGCAGCTTATTTTCATAGGAAGACACTTTGTAAAGGGATTCTAAACTTCTCTGTTACTCCACCAGCCTGCCTATTTTTCTGCTATGGGAATGTCTTCAGATGCACTCTGTACACCAGAAAGTTGTAATCTTGTTCTAGAAGGAGATTTTCATGAAAAACTAAAAGATGGGTGAGCTTGTAAAGGTTTTGTAGGACTGGGAAAATGGAGATAATCAAGACAGTGAAGAAGATAGGCTCGTTTCAGGGATGGATCTCATTTTGATTCTTGACAGCCCTTCAGGCTCAGTTGGCTAAGTGTTTTTTAGTGACAGAAGAAAGATGTATAGCTATAAAAAAGGTCTTTTTTTTCCCTGTGACAGTTGCCCCTTATACTAGTCAGGCTGTAGAGTCTACAAAATACTTTTTGTTTGCAGTGTGCAATTTACTGCTTATTAAAATTGCTTACAATGCTTTGGCCTCAGCTGTTTGATTCAGGATCTAATAAACAGCTGGTGATTTGTCAGGCTGTCACTCCATGGAAAAATCAAATTCTTTTGCCTGTTGGCCATCATCTTAGCAGTGGAACCATGGTATTTGCACAGCCCCTCATCCTGTTTTCAATGAGATTCCTGCCTGGAATGTAAATCATCATCCTCTGTACCTCTACCACATGTTTATTGGCAAGGGCTTTTGTCCTTCAGAGGGGAAGTCAGTATTTGTTGCAAAAGTATTGCCTCAATTTCACAAAAAAAAAATCCCAGAACTGGAAATTGTTATCATGCCATCGATGGACTAAGTTGCTTCAGCATCTTTCAACCATTCCTCAAGTGACAGATACAGGGCTTTCATTTCTCTCTGTCTCCAAGAAATCCCTGTAGTCCAGGCTCCTATTTTTTCCCTTTCCCAACTTGGGTCTGTGGATCACCTGTGCTTTTGCAGTATTTTTGACATGGTTGACTGTGGCTGTTCCATTTGGGAATTTGTAATGGCAATATACACAATGAACAGTAGCCTTTTTTTGATGCAGGCACTACTGAATCTTGGCAGTGTAAAGAAATCATCCTGTAACTGGTAAAACTAATGGAGTTTGGTATCCCATGGCTGTGTCCTGCCACTCAAACCTTCTCACCAAAATTTCCCCCTTTTGTTTATTATCACTCACGTCATAAGGGAGGGACAGCACCCTCAACTTGGACTGAATCCCATTTAGCCTTGGACTGATCCCATGTAACCCACCCCACAGTTTAAGCTGGGCAGGGAGCAGCCATGATTAATTAGTGAGTCCCTACTGCATCCTTTCCCTTTTCAGACTTTGTGCACCTTGCTGAGTTTCAGTGAACCTGTGAGAACTGATTCCTCTCTCCTGAACTGGATTGCAATTGACCGACAGGTTCAAAAGCTATTGAAGGTGTGCTGGAAAGCTGGAAAGCAGATTAACATAGCAAGAACAAATAATAAGAGAAAAGGGATCTTAAAATAGCAAATGTCCAGAAGTCTGCAGTTACTGATGCTGAATAACAATGTTGGTATAAGAGCATATGGTCTTAAAATAGCTGAGAATTAATTGAGCTAGAAATTAGACAAAGGCTCTTAGTTATCCTTGATGTTCTTGAACAGCCTTGCTGTAGGAGTAGTGAGAGCAAACCATCTACTCTGCTTTTCAATGTTTATTTCATTTATGAATGGGCTTATACAGTGTCTGTGCCTGCAGAAAAAAAAAAGAAAAATAAAAAAGAAAAAATCTGTTAAGTGTTTAGAAACATGATGACTTTTCTAGTGCCATGTTCATACCTGCCATCTGTGACCCTCCAAGGAAAAAATAAGCATCCCAGACCCTTCAAATCCCTCAAAAAATTATAGCTAGATGTCAGTCTGCTTCCCGCATACTTTTTTTTCCCAATGATGGCATTGCTTCCCTGGCTGGGGGAATCCTTTTAATATTAGTCAAGGTCTCTACAGTTTGACCTTTACTGCCCAGATGGGCAGTAAAATTGGATCTCAGAAAAAAATGGCTTTTGCTTTAATCCAAAAATGTTGGCAGGTGGGTGGCTCTGAAGTCATCCTTATGTTTTCAGACAGATTTGCTGTTAAACTAGCTGAACAGGAACCTCTCAGCACAGTCGGTCAGTCATCTCAAAATGAGGACAACAGCACAGGTACTCAGACTGGCTTGTAGGTCAGCCAGCTGATTACAGGATTTTCCCTTCACAGAGGTAGATAAACCTTTTTGCAACACCAGGACAGCCACACTAACTGTGCTGTAAGACCCAACGAGCCCACGGGGGTATTTTACAGCTCCTGCTTTGGGCATACATGTTGTCGGGTTCTTTGGCATGCTTGGAAAGGTGGACTTCAGCAAAACTCTATGGATGGGTAGGGATCTTGAGTTGGAGCTGAATTAATTCTGTGGGAATAGAGCAGATCTTGCAGGCAGCTGCACCATTCTCTATTAGATTTCTTCCATTTTAGCTGTGCAGGAAGTTTTCCGTGTTTCCGGAATTACCTTGTGTGGAGCTTCAGGTAGGCTTCCAAGGATGGGGTGCAAAGAGGGATGGAATGGAGACATACAAGTCTCTGGGTTGTCCTGCTCTTTCTCGCTTCCTTGCCTGCCTTACTCTCCCTGTTCTCGGATCGCGGCTGGGATCTGGAGCCGGCAGGGTTGATGGAGCTTTCCCGTATTTCCGCAGCCCGTTGCCCCATGGCAGCCGCGCATCCGGGTAGGGCTCAGCTGTGTCGCAGGCACCCAGGGGCAGCTGCTCCCCGCTGACCTGCTCTGGCCACCGAAGGCCACCTGTGCCTGCCTGCCCACGGGCACGGCTCAGCTCCGTGGCCATGATGGCAGGTGAGCCCTGCCCAGCACCCACGGCTGATTAAGTCACCCTGCATGTACACGTGCAGCTGCAGAGGGTCCTGTGGGCTCAGCCAGGATCCCGGGGATCCTGTCCGTGCAGGTGGGGCAACAAAGCCTCTGGCCACAACACACCTAAAACGCCCGATGTCCCCCTCCCCGTCCATGAAAGCGGTGGCCCCGCAGGCAGGGGCTTCTGAGAGGGGGTGGGAGGAGGGTCTCTGGGGACATTGCGGGGTTCCACTCAACGACGGCCTGCAAGGCACTCGCGCCCCAGGGGCCGAGGGGGAGCATCGGAGGCTGTGATCCTGTTGTTCTCCACTCCCAGGCACGCTGGTGAAGGGAGCGTCGCAGAGCAGCTGCGGCTGTTAGAGCTCTCCTGCCAGCTCCACTCCTCCCGATGCCATTCCTACCTCCAGGATTTTTCCCTGACTCGCAGCATCACCATCCAAAAGTCTCCCTGGAGGAAGGTATCTGCTTGCTGGTTTGTCTCTTTATCCTTCGCCTCATCCGCGGGAGAAGGGAGAAAAAAAGCCATAAGCAATCAACTCGCCTGCTCCCCCGCTCCTGCTCCCTTCCTTCTGCTAAGGGGGATAAAAATCCCCGTCAGGAAGGAGCTTTTCGAGGTCCATGCATGGATGGCAGCAAATCGGCAGAGGTGAGCAGCCGACAGAAGATGTGAGAGCTGGAAGGGCCGTGCCGTGGGAGTGGTCCTTGCTTTGTGTGCAAGTGAGGCAGTGAGTGTGCAGCCTCCCACTCTGGGTGCATCTTTTTTTGGATGCTGTGTAGTTCCCTGTGTGAAATGCTTTTTTGGCTAAAAGAAGAAGAGATGTCACATCAGGAGCTCACCCAGCGACTGACAACGGTTATCACCCATGTGGGTAAGGCATCTTTATTTTTCTTCTTACTACATTTGTGTGGATTCGGGGGCCCTGTTCCCCCAGGAAGTGCTGCTGCCTTTGTGTGAAAATATCACACCTGTGCGTGAAATAGGAGCCATCAGCAGACTGCGAATCCCTGGCTTTGGGCAATTACACAGCCTTTTATTGATGGTTTGGTTTGTTTTTCAAGCATGTTTTCTCTGAAAAGCAGAAACAGTAAGAGCAGCGTGTCCTACCTGTGAAGTGAGCTGTGTAAAATACCCGAGCACAGTCCCTGCAGGGAGGTGGTGGAGAAAAGGGGGTGTGGGAGGATGCTGGAGCAAAGGCAGCGCTAATGTGCTGTGCATTTGCTTGTGATACTGGAATAGCAGCCCATTCTCAGAGAATCTTTTCATGGCTTTTGCTGTTTCAGGATTTCTGGAAGCTGCTAGGACAGGATCTCAAAAGCTTTTCTCTCTGTCAGGGTTGATTTTACTGTTTCTAGCATTCAAATGCCCATGAATACAGGTGAGGCCCTATGCTATGCACTGACATCCTTATGCATCTGAGCTGGATACCCACCTGCTGGCATTGGGGACTGAACGACCAGGAACTGGGGAACCTGAAACTAGCAAGATAGTAGGAGATGCTGGTGATTAAAATATCAGCTGAGAAAAGCTTTTGTGACCCTTTTCTGTTACCTGCAGTTGAGTTAAAGCAGATTGCAGCTGTGTTGCATCACATAAAAAGAACGTTTTTTGTTGAATTGCATAGGAGCAAATTTTATAGCTGTCAGTGTTTGCAGTGGATTGTGTGCTGTGAATGCCAAAGACGTTGTACAGGTTCCTGAAATGCCTTTATCACTGACTTTGTTCAATCTGTATATGAAACGGAGTGTGACCAAAATTTGGCTTTTAGAGAATATATAAGTAAGATTTTAGACCATTATTCTTTGGTTTGATATTAACTATGGCAGCTGAACTAAGTTTAAGAGAGCGAATGCAATCAGTATCTTGCCTAAAGAAATAGCAGCAAAGCAGATTTAAACTCAATAAAATATTGAAGACCAGGCCCCATCTCTCCAAAATCTTCTCCACGATAACCTCAGCAGGAGCTTGGTATGGGAGAAAGTATGATTGCCAGAAGAGCTTGCAGCAGCAGCCTCTTTGACCCAGTAATGCCAGCAGGAATTGCTTTGCAATTGTGAAAATTCAGATTGACATGAAGTCACATGAATCCACATTTTTAAATGAAGATTTGGAATGCAATATGAGGCTTTTTTTTTTTTTTTTGGAAGAGTATTTCAGGAGAGCCAAAAAAATTTGTGTACCTTCTGGTTTTCTTGTTAAACTCAATGCAGGTCCCCATCATCCATATTGAGGACTCTCCTTGATATCAGGAGAGATTTGTTAGAGGTAACATAGCATTATGTTACCTACTGTGTAATATACTCCTGCCTAATAGGAAGTCGTTCTGGACATTCGAAATGTTGATGAACCTTTCCCCTGTTCCCTGCTAAATAAGAGAGGTTTCTAGGTCGTGAGGCTGAGACTAGAGAGTCTTATGGGTTTCCTGGAGGTTAACTAGCAGGCCAGTCCTTGGGAGAGGAGCAAAGGTCACAGATCTTGGTGGTTTTTCCATTCCACGTGGAGGCAAGAGCCTAGCTGATCAGCTTCCATCAGGAAAGGATAATCCCACCATTTCCCCGGCCATTTGAGACCTACAAATCTGACCCTACTTGTGGAGTCTGCCTGCCTTTTTGTAGGCAGAGTTAATTTTTATCGAATCATGTAACTGGCAAAACCAGTTGTATAAAAATGGAAGAAAGTAACATTAAAACATTTGTTATTGGCTGAAGGAAGAACATTTCTTCCAAACCCATGACAATGTTTATGAATCACATGTTGTAACATGGGTGCCTTAGCTGAATGAGCAGTAGCTTATTGGAAGAATAATTCCTGGGAAGCTGCAGGGGTCTCTCAAAATGTCATTGGGAATCTTTACAGCTCAAACAAGTGAAAAGGCTCTCAGCCTTGGCAAACTGAGGGGATCCTTGGCCATTTATAGTGTTTGCTATTTTTACAACTATCACCCTCATATTGCCACTTGGACTGGTGGGGTCCAAATCGTCTAGAATGTAGTCAGCTCTTGGTTGAGAGCACAGCTCCCAGCTCGCCTGAGAGCAGGAGAGAAGAAATTTATTCACAAAATTTGCAAAATGCCAAACAAGAACTTTATGGGAACGTTAAAAAGAAAGACCTTTATGTTTTCAATAAAACCTTTATGGGCTCATTTTGGTCTGTGTGAAGTAATGACACACAATTTTATTTTTAATGTGTCAATAAGAGTGTCACATAGTTAATTGCCTGGGGCCCAACTTATCTGTCCTGGGCAAAAGCTTTTGTCCCTCATTAGCTGACTCATGTTGTGTTACACAGTTCATGTGCTAGTAAAAAAAAGCTTCTTTTCCTGCTACAGACTTCATACATACAGTTCCTGCCTCACCTGGGTCAAAATCAAAGCTTTGAAGGTATTTCGCTGCTCCAGAGTAGCTCTCTTAACTTGGTACTTTTCTAGTACCACTCTGCACATAGCACATCTTCACACAGTGTAAAACAACAGAGGACCAAATCAGATCTCTTAAATAGCTGTGTGCTCCTTCAGCCCCCCTGGGTTTATTCCTGATTGTCCTGGTGAGGGTGCGGTAATGGGGCCACCCATTGTGCCTAGGACAGGAGTAGTTTGTGAATGCTAGCAGGCTTTCTGCTTACTATCTGAGATTTAGCACCAACACTACCCAATCTTGTTACCAAAACTGCGTCAAGAGTCTTTTTTTAATTTACCCTACTTTCATTGAACTTGTTTGTTGGGAGGTGTTGGGGAAACACTCATCAATTTTGGAAAAAGCGTGTCCTTCGTGTGGGCGGGCAAGTGGCAGCTCTTCTGTGGTGGGGAGGGAGGAGCTTTGCAGGGTGACATGCCTGGTGCCGGCGGCAGGATTGTTTGCCTGTGGGAGCTCGTACAGCTCTTCCAGCCTGCGAAGCCCACAGGAGTAGGCTTTTGTGCTCTCACTACCCACCCACGCTTGGCAGTTGGCCTCCGGAAGTCTGATGCCAGCTTTGCTATGTGTGGGCAACGTTCTGGGCGCAGTTGCGCACGCAAGCACCTCCATCCAGTGCCCCGTTTTCCGCAGATTTTTTCTTAAAATGATTTTATGATGGGATGGAGCTGCCAGAACCAATGTGAGCTGTCTCAAAAGGCCAGCAGCTTGGCTCCTCTCTTGCCAATAAAGAATTGCACAGCACGTGGGAGATGGGGTTTTGTCAGAGGCTCCCCTTAATTCTCAATGAAGTTATAAGAGCTCCTCCCCTTCAAGTGTTAACTGGTCCCAGATGAGCTGACTGTCAGTGTCCCTGGTTGGAGAGGCACTGATGCGAATTTGCACAAATGTTACATACAAGAAAAAAATCCATACATTCATGTCGGCTTTCATCTGATTTTACACACACGTATTTCCCCGGTATTTCATTTTATGAAAAAAAAACAAACAAAAAGGAATTTAAACAACTTGATGGAAATCAAAATGGAAGTCAGTGACAGAACTTAGTTTAGGATTGACATCTCTGGACTTAAAATTCCTGTTAACCATGGTATGTCAATTCCTGCCACTCTTGGCTTAACCACCAGAGTTGAGCAGCAGTGTAAAATACCTGTGTGTGTGAAGAGAAGCTGTGTTATAATTTGGGACAGGAAGTAAAGGATGATACTGCATCTGCTTGACTGTGTGAGAGGAATTTAGGTCAACAGAATGGAATAACCCGAGTTGGCACTTGTCCGAGGCCAGTGGCTAAGCATCACAAGTCACAGAATCTGCTTTATGCTACAAAGCCACAAATAATCTAATATATCACAGCTGGACGACAATTGCAGTGTTTCTGATATGTGTCTGTGGACATAAGGACACAAAAAAGGGCTATTTTAGGAAATTAACTTTTGAGGTACCATATCAAATAGGCCCTTTGCTACTCCTAGGCAAAGGCTTAAATCAAACCAAATTCCTCTGCAACATAAAATTCTTGCCTTTGTTTTAAAGCATTGATGCATTTAAGGAACTCTTTTTGAATGACAGATTCTGCAGCTCTGTCCTACTTAGGGATTTCTGGTGCACAGCAAGGGGAAACTGGTCTTTCCATTGGCCACAGCACACCAGATTTCCTCACACAAAAATAATATACAGGCATAGGAGGGGCATCTGTCACTGCATTCCCAATGAAATATTACAATAGAAAACTGCTGAAATGGGTTTGCTAAATTTACGTGGGATCTCATGCTGATGAGAAATGGTAGGTTGAAGTTTCCCCATTAACCTACTTCTATAAAAATATTGAGCTTTGATCATGTTATCTGCATCTTTATCTCTGTACCCCAGTAAAGTTTTTGAACTGTTGGCCAATTTTTACCAAACTTGGTGAAGTGACAAAGGTCAAAAATATTGAATTCATGCAAAATATAAAAATAGTATCTGAAGAGAAAGATGAAATTAGTGAAGACAAGGGAAATAAGCTCATTCTATTAGACCTCAGAGATCCTGTGTGGGAGGGTGGATTGTGGGAAAGGAGAGATAATAGCAATTTATCTTTTTTAGTTTCACAGCTTAAAAAAAGCTTCTTGTTTACTTTTTTGTTCCTAGATTGTGGTTATTAATTTTAATTTTACCCCTTTCTATATGGCCTATTCTGTGCAGCTGTTTCACTGGAAACTGTTTAGTAAGGAACTGTTTAAAAGTGTTTTGCTAATGCTGCAAAGCTTGTATCTATATAAAGTGGAAACTAAGCTTTCACAGAAATCCATGAAAAATGTGCAGATGTGCCTTGTGCTCTTTCCAAGATGTAGAATATTGCAAGTACACAGACTTGTTTAAAGCCCACATTCTAACCTGGTTTGCAGAGGCATTATCAGAAATAAAGGTTGTAAGGAATTGCTATGAGTTGGGATCCAGAATACTAGTTTGTCTTAGGACAAAATATTTATGTGATAGTTTGGCCTCATGTTCAGGTAGACAGAGGTGACTAAACTTCACGGAAACTGTAGCATGCATTAAGGCTGCTTCAGTTTCAGGACAAAACAGCTCAGAGATGTTCCTCTTCTACATTCCATCTTTTACTTTAGATGAACACTTTTTCATATGGGATGTGATCTTGACATCCTTGACAGAATTTAAGAAAAACCTTGCAATATTCAGGTGTGGTACTGTTAATAATTTCTTTCAGAGCAGTGTGCACTAAGAAGAGCCGTGCAGAGCCCCACAGAACTGAAATGCTGCTTGCAGCCCTGTTTTCTCATTTATTGATACCCTCCCTAAAACTGGCTGTTACACCCTGAGCTTTCATTCTCATGCCAGTAAGAGACCAGGATGTTGGAGAGAAAAGAGAATAGGAGTAGCTATCCACCATCTGCTTGCTGCAGGGTTTTCACACTTTCTGGTTACGCATGTTGTGATGGCAACCATTGGAGACAGGGAACTAGGCTGGATGGAGCTGAGGTGTGATCCAATCTGTCAATCTCTAAGTCACTCTCTCTTTCAAAAGCCTCCGCATTGCTGCTGTTAAACCTAATGCTACAGCAGTCTCCCTCTGTCCTTTATTTTCTGATCTACCTCAGTAATGACTTGTAGGTGTTTGTTTGCTGGCATGGAGGAGTGTATAACATGCGAGGAAATTAGTAAAGGAAAGTCAGGTGGCAGGATCCAGGTTTAGCTGTTAGCAGTGGTGATGCCCATGGTCCCTTCCACAGCTGTGCTTGCCAGACACCGGTCCTGTACATGCTTAGAAGCTCTACTGGCTTCTGCAGTTTATTTTTCAGTGCCTGGAAAGTAGTTGGGACTTAAATGACTTATTCAAGATGCATGCTTCAGCTGAAAGGAAGTCCGTCTGTTCGCTGTTTGGGTCAGCTCTTCTCATGATTTTCCTGATCCCACCTATGTTTCAGGCCTGTATTTCAGACAGCGTTAGCCCTCTATTGTCAGTTTTAGTGGAGCAGAATGCAGGAACCTCTGAGTTCTAGAGCAGGCTCTTGCTAGCACTATGTGGTAGTCTTTTGTTGGGTCCTGGGTTTTTTATTTGACACATTTTTATTTTTGGGGTGTCGGGAGAGGGTTGACTATCAAATTTCAATTTTTAAAAAAGAATGAGGTAGCTTAGGTCAAAAGCAATGGAAAAATGACAGCATTGTTCAATGAGCTAGTCAGACTGTGGCACTTCCCGGTGCTCTTAAACACTCCAGGACAAGCCCAGGGTTATGTGGAAGGAGGAAGTGGGAGGAATCTCCAAGGCAAAGCAAGTGCAGGAGGTTTCCTCCTGTGTGAGGTCTCTGAGGCACAATGAGAGATGCTGGTGCTGGCAGAAGTCGTTGCTTGCTAACAGGGCAAGCAGTAGTGACCATTCTGCATTGCTAAGGCCCAAGCTTAAAAAGCAAATAGGAGCAAAAGGAAGCAGAGGAGCCCCTGTCTGTTCCCATCTCTGTGGCAGAGGGGAGCTCAGATGGCCTCACTGGAAATTAAACTAAGCTGACATCTATCACGTTGCCTGGCAGCTCGTTAAATACAAGGGCCTTTTCCCACCTCTTGCCTCATCTTTTATTTAATTCCTTTTTCTCGCCTTCCGTATGGTGCCTGAATCCGAGAGTTCCCCTGAGAGGACATCTCCCTGGGGGAAACGGGATCAGGATTTGGGAAGGTACTTGCAGCACCAGGTCATCTCAGTGAGTAGAAAATAAGCTAATCAATTCCATTGCTGTCACTCATTTCCCCCTTCTGTACCACATTAGAGGCCTCTTTTAGTCCCGAGTCTGGACTTAGCATTCAATATAGGATGAACTTTTCTGAATGGGGCCTAGGTGACTTCTAAAATAATTTTGATAGCACAGTGTCTGGTACATGATACTAGTCCCCATCTGCATATTTTCTGCTGTTCCTCAGAGCTGGGCTTGTGTTCAAGTGTTTGGGAGAAGAGAGACCATACATGTTTTGTGTTAATGCTGTGCTTTAGCCTGCTGACCAGGCTTCTTGTACCTCCCTTTAGAGTTCGGCACAGTAACATCTGGATTTCCCCAGGTGGTCGGTGGGTCAATGACTGGGAGAAATCGTAGTTCTCCACAAAGCTGCCTGGTCCTGCTCACGTGAGAAGATGCTGGAGAATGATGTGAAAGGGATAACATGGCACATGGATCATTGCTAATCAGTGACTCACACTAACCAGTGCAGCAGACACTGCCAGAATTGAAACCAAGGAACAGAAGGGAGGCAGGGTGAAGGAACAGCCAACTCTTACATGCGTAATTGGAAAAACATCAGTTGTAAATACCTTAAGTGATCTGTAAGTCATGGCATGGAGGGAGGTGCTGCTTAGGGAGCAGGAACACTGTAGAAAACTCTGGAGTTTAGTGGAGCAAAGGATAGCAGGCTCCACTTTGGCATGAGGACAGATGTGTAGGAGACAATTGGGTTAAGATCACAGTATCTTCACGCTCCACTGTCATGTAAGCACAACACAGATAACATCTATGAGTCCAAAAGCATAACTGCCTCTGAGGAATGATTGAGCTCATGTACTGGAGGAGGGCCATGTCCAGCGTGTGAATTCAGGCTGGTAAAGTCTGAAGCAACAGCATTCATTCAAGGGTGAAATACATTACATTTATATGAATCTACCTCTTGTCTTTTGCAGTGTGGCATTGCAGAAGGCTGGTGCCTTTTCAGCAGAGGCCTGCAAATAATTCTGCATTAATGAATTATTCTGAATATAATTCTGCATTCATCCTGTCTTCTATTAGAATATTTCCTGCAGTGTAGTAGGGAATGAAGCCCTGAACTGAGACAGACAATCATAAATTTCCATGGACCCTAGGATTTAGTTTACAAAGCTGCTGTGTTCTGTCTCCATCTTTTCTAGCCATTGCAGGGACCTGACAGTACAGTACAATATCCCCCCAAAAATGGCCAGAGGAAAGACAGGCTACCAGGAACAATAATCCCTGCTGTCATGAAATGATTGTCTGTTTTGTTTGCTAGAAGAATGCACACACACACCCACACCCACACAGCAGCTCAAAACCAGCTTTGCACCTGCTGTGAGTTGTATCTGGAGTATTCTTGAAAATGCACTGTTCCAAAATCACTGCTGTCATGACCTTTGAGTCCTGAATCTTTTAGGCAGTCAGGAGCTAACCAAGCACAGCCAAAGCACTGAGTTTCCATGCCTTCATGGAGACTGCTGCTCATTTCAGTATCATTACTCTGCCTGTCTCAAAGGTGGATTGTGCCCACGCTTTGGCTCCAGTATAAGGTACTACCATCTCGTAGTGGCTCTCCTGCTCTGAGCACACAGGGGCTCATTTGGCCCTTCAAGGCAGCCAGCCCAGCCCTCTCTTGTATCTGCAGAGCTTCCCTGATTCCAGAGGTACTTGAATGCAACACACATGAAGTTCTCTGAGGACTCGGTTGCAGTAAGTGCAGGACTATTACACTGAATGCAAAGCTGACTCTACGGAAGTTTCAACAGAGACACAAAGGTCCTTTTTGGAATGTTAGTCCGATGTTATTTTGATTTTAAAAGTCACTGATCCCTGACCTGGATTACTCAAGCATGGGAGTAAAGGTTAAATTTCTGCAGAAGCCAAAATCCTTTGAAACATTGCAAAGAGGTGATGGGAAATGATCTGTCATCAATATTACAACAAAGTGGCTCTGATCCAAAAAGGTGCAAAGAGCTCTTTATTTCTGTGTGAATATGGGGAACTGCTGGTACTCAGCACTCCATGGGATCAGATATTTTTGTCTGAGTGCACTCAGCTGTAGCTGACCCAGCTGTAGCCCCTGCTGCAAGTAGGTATAAAAGGCAGTACAGAGTTAGCACCTTCCATCAGCATTGTCCTGGGTTCATATGGGGATCCTGAGTTAGTTAGTTTGTCAGAGCTCAAGGAAAGCCATGCTGAGAGGATCTGGATTCAGATTCCCCACATCCGTGAGTGCAACCTGCCGTCTGTGCTTCCAGTTACCTCCATCTGTGTCTCAAAAATCTTGGATGGAAACCAGCAGCTCTTATCCTGAGACTGTTTATGCACCCACCCATATCACCTAATGTGTGAGCACCCCAATAGTACTACAGCGGGGCTGTCATAGTATCAATCCATATATTAACACCGTATGTTACAGGATTCATGTGGGGAAGGCTGGATCTGCCACTTCCTCAGTGCAGACTGTTGCCCAGGGCAACGAGATATGAGGGGCTGCAAACCATTTAGCTCTTGCTTCCTCTGCATGACCGGGAGCTGTGTGATTTCCAGTTTCCCTTGGGCAATGAATTGTCTACAGCTGGCCCCAAATACAAGAGCTGTTATCTGCAGTTCCGAGACATAAATACAAGACAAACAATGCTGATGTACAGCATTGTGGGCTGCCTGGCAACAGCTGCTGATAGGATCTGACTCTCATCTTACATGCCTTGAGCTCCAGAGATTTTGTAGGAGTACTCACATTTTACACTGGAGAACCACTTCGGGTTCAATGTGAAGAGGTGAAGAAAATCTAAAACCCAGAGAGGGTGTCTTTCAGTATTTTAGGAGAATGATTTTGCCTTTAAATTCCAAGACCTTTAAGAATTTCAGTTATACATAGGCAGGGAGTTAGCCCACAGTTACTGGCATCTCCGATTATTATTATTATTATTGCAATATCTCCAGTTTAGTTATGACTTTCCAAGGATGTGCACATGCTGACAGACAGGTATCGGGGAAAGAATTGCAGCAAACACACACAGGTCTAGTAGGAATGATAAGTAGAAATGAGATTATTTGGATGTGAGAAGTTTGAATGAATATGCTGCCTGTTAATCATATCTGTTACAACTTTAACACTTCAAATGCATTTTTTTTCTGGTATGGATTTCATATTCTCACAGAATTGCTGTGGCTAGAATTACTATCAGGAGAGTTTGCTTCCTGTTATCAATCAATAATCCTTCACCTAACAAAGCATGACTATCAGTATTTCCCCTCTTTGAGTCTGAAGTTCACTGTTATCCATTACACTGTGGTTCAGAGGTCTCTGAAGCCAAGGCTTAATTTTTGGAGGGATCAATATTGGTATTTGCAGCATAAAAGCCAAAGCTGATGACATGCATAGGAGCCATCCTATTGATCTTGCAATATCCAGAGAAAAGGTTATTTCAAACTGAAATAGCTGTGGCCTTAGCATGACCCTGAGCTGTAAGCAGGTGCATAACTGATCCGAGAGCTCCCAGCAATTACATGCCAGTTGTTGGTGCAGGAAGGTTGCTGGGAAAACCTGATTAATCCTTGTTATGGTGACCAGCTCATTCTGTGGAAACAGACTTCCTATTTTTTTAAATGAGAGATTCAAACTATTCTCACCATTTCATCTGTCTCAGATATTTGTACTGTTTTCTGTGTCTGATATCTCTTCCCCTTCTACATTGAGGAAACCAGGGGAGGCTTCACAGCTGGCTTTGAAGTCACAGTTCAGTTTGAGGTAGACTTTTTAGTAATTTTTATTGATAGCTCATAAAAATCCATCTTCCTGGTTTTGTTTTCAGCTAGGGGAGAATGCAGTTTCAGCAATGTACAATTGTCATTTTGGATCATGTTGAATTACACTCTGGCTACACAGCAGAGCCTTGTGCATCGTTTTATCTTGAATGGGAGCAGAGAGCTGGCAGCAAGTGCCCTGTGAGGAGCAGAACTGGTTGGACAGAGCAAAGAGGAGCTTGTCAGTGATATTTTGTTCCCATTCTACCCCAATATCTGCAACAGCAGCTCTGTACAGGCCACACACTGCCTGCCCCACTCTCCATAGATGACATGTCACCACTGTGAGAGGTTTTCCCTGTCCAGCAATGGGAAGGAGAAATGAAATACGAGCAGTCACCCCCTGAATCCCCTTTCCAGCAGGATAGTGGAGCAGGGCTGCAGCCCGCGGGCGTGTGCTTGTGTTGGTCTGAGGAAGAAGCTGTGCCAGAGCAGTCTCCGCCGCGGGGGGAAAGGGCAGCAGAGGGCACAGCAGCGCCGTTTGACGCTGCGGTTTCCACCGCCCCAGACCCTCAAGGATAGGGCCAGACCTTCTCGGATCAGCTGAAAGGCAGAATGTTACAGAGGTGGGCAGAGGAGCCTCCCTCCTTCAAGCCCCTTTTCCAAGAGATGTGACGGCGCTGCCGGGTTTGGTACCCAGGAGCTTCTCTTCGCTGCTGGAGAGATCCAGGCGCTCCCAGCGCCGCCCGTTTGCGGAGGAGCCGCTGGAGGGCGCGGGATGGGGACCCGCTCTGGGCCCAAGGGGGGAACCGTTCTGTGCCCGAGGGGGACCCGCTCTGTGCCCCATGGGGACCCGCTCTGGGCCCAAGGGGGGAACCGTTCTGTGCCCGAGGGGGACCCGCTCTGTGCCCCATGGGGACCCGCTCCCGGCCCAAGGGGGGAACCGTTCTGTGCCCGAGGGGGACCCGCTCTGTGCCCCAGGGGGACCCGCTCTGGGCCCAAGGGGGGACCCGCTCTGTGCCCCAGGGGGACCCGCTCTTTGCCCCAAGGGAGACTCGCTCTGTGCCCAAGGGGGGAACCGTTCTGTGCCCGAGGGGGACTCGCTCTGTGGCCCAGGGGGACCCGCTCTGTGCCCAAGGGAGACCCGCTCTGTGGCCCAGGGGGACCCGCTCTGTGCCCCAGGGGGGAACCGTGCTCTGACCAAGGGAGACCCGTTCTCTGCCCAAGCAGGAACCGTTCCCGGCCCAAGCCCCGCAGGTCTGGCGCATCTTCCCGCTCCTGCGGTCACAGCATCAGCGTGCAAAGTACGAGTTCGGAGAGAGCCAAGGTCACCAGAGATAAACAGCGAGATGGGGGCTGAACCTTTGAAAATGGGGTACACAAGTTCTCTATTCAAGCTTTTCATCCAAACTGGGTTGTAATATAGGAGGGCATCCCTTGACTTACATATGTGTTATACTTGATCTTTTTAGGAACAATAGTTTCAGTTTCACATAAAATCCATTTTCCTATTTAGGAGTAAACACATCTGTTTATTTTAATCTGTAGAAAATATAGGAAAGCCTAATCTTATAGCAGCTTCTCTTTCAGCAAATGTGAGAATCTGTCTTGATTTTGATAACTTAATTAAACATTACAGAAATTATTAAAAGTGTTAAACATCTGCCAGCAAATATAAAACCTAGGAATATACCTTACAGAAAAATAAGTGTGTTCATTCTCACCCCCAAGAGAGCTGTCCTACAATACTTGAGCAGAGATGGAGACGTTCAAATGATATATCAGGTCTAAATTAATCTAACAAGCCTAAACTGCAGGTCAGGAACAGCAGAGAAACCAGCTGAAAACAGCATCACCCACAGCATAAGGGCAGCCTCCTAAATGCAGTAGCTGAAGCATTGGGTGGAAGGTGTGTTGGTGGGAGCCTCAGGTGAGGATGCTCTGGCAGTTCAGGCTGACCAGTGTACTCAGGACCCTGACTCCATGCTGCTGCCAGATGCAAAATATTTTCTCAATAGAGCTCACACTCTCTAAAATACCTGGCATATCCACTGCTGGTGCTGATATTTGGGATCAGTCACTGAGCCTGATTTTAAAACTCCTTGTTAGCGTTTTGTTTCTATTTTACCCAATTAGTTCATTCTTAGCAGTTTCAGTTCAGCAGCCTTCACTATGAGACCTGCTGACCCTGAACGTGTGCGTAGTAGTAATTAGACTTATACAGATAATGCTGCAAAATCTTAATGAGCAGAACTGTATTTTAAATTCAGTGTTGAAAAGATGGGGATATCTACAAATGGTATAAAATAACATTGAGAAATGCTGTATGTGCCATGCTTAAGGCTGCAACCAAGAAAGGGATATTTCTTAGTATATTAGTAGATATTTCTTTATTTTCCAGCTTTACTGCAGTAATTGCAATTGATCTTAGACAAACTATATGAATACCTTGGGATTCAGTTCCCAGATGGAGAATTTTTTCCTTATGCTTCATTATTTGTATTGGGATTTTAAAGTTCATTGGTGGGTTCTTACAATGCTTATGATACAATTAAAAATATTGGGGTTTTTTGGTTTGTTTCACAATTGATTGCTATTCTTGAAGCAAGTATATTTAAACAAGAGACAGGAAAATATTGTGTAGAATTGTGTGCATTTATGCTACAAAGGAGCAGCAAAGGAGTGGTTAAAGAGAGGGGAAACTATTTTTAAGCCAATTCAACGGGCTCTCAAGCCAGTGGGAGATATGTGGATATATGCTTTTAGCACATTCCTTCCCATTTTTAGGCTTTTGTGGGGCAAAACTCTAGTTGAAATTATTCCTTCCCCCACAAGCTTTCTTCAAAGAGTTCTCAGATGCACACTCAAATATATCTAAGCAAAAATAATCTTCTTAAACTGTATCCTTTTACTGGCAATTAGAAAGGAAATAGTCTATTTCATGGGAGTAACAATTTCTCTGTGGTGCCAGAGTGCTCAGCTGAGAATCACTGGAGAAGTACAAAGCATTATTTAGTGCTACATGCCATGAAGTGAACTTATGCCTACTGGGACTAAGGTCCATAAACGGATGTGGGATTTAGATACATTTTATTGAGTTAATCTGTGCTGGTCAGCAGAAAGCATTTGTAATGGGGTTTCCTGACAGACTAAAGAGCAATTTCTTATCTCATCAGAACACTGCACCACTCAGCTTTAGGCAATTTAAGTCCGTGGTGCTGTTGAAGTCAAAGCACGGTCCTTATTTCATGAGGGCTGGAGGTCTAACCTTGTGCAGACAGCACTCAGCACATCCCAGCACATGAATGTGGGACACTTGGAGTTGACAGGGAGGGTCTTTGTGCATTGGTGTAATGTTGCAGAGAAACCGTTGCACTGCTTTCTGTAGGAAAAGTTCTCTCAGGTGCAGCTCTATACTCTTTCTGCACCTGAAGCTGACTTACAGATGTCTTTTTTTACTGTGTGGGCATGCTTGCCTGTTAATATAGATCCATGGATAATTTTAGTCTTGATATGAAAGGAAATGAGGCTTTCATGCTCATGCTTTTTCTATCCCAGCTGGCCCTTTTCCATATAATTTTAGCAGCTCTTGCCTGGTTTTGACAAAGGATTGAAACTCTTGGTTTCCTGTAAATTTATCCTATTTACATATTCGAGATTGGGAATGGTGACAAAACCCAATAATTGTGCTGGCTGAGGAGGAGACTGGGGGTGTGGTTGTGTGTGGTGAGGCAGCATCTTGGCTGGCTGTGCCTGCTGTGTGATGCAGTGCTGCAGGTGGGGAGAGGTGAAGGAAGTGCACACATGGTGCACACTGGTGCACATGCTAGCATGTTATCTATACCTTTATTTTCCTGCTTCATACCAGGCTTTGGTGTAACTTGGGAAATCACCCCATAGATTGTGTCTTTCTAGAACCTCAAAACTGTTACAGCTGGTGGCTTAGAGACAAAGCTGGGGTGGATAAAACTGGGCTGGAAATGGTGCAGGGGTTCAGGCTGTGGGTGGATATGGGGAAGGAACAGCTCTGCAGTATCATGCAGTGAGCAGGACAAATTCCTGTTACTTGGGTGTAGATGTGTGCAAGCATCCAGCTGCCCTGTGGTTGCACTTGTGGATACACACAGACAAGAGTGTTCCAGCCTCTCATTTGCTGGTGCTCAGCACACAGAAACACCTGTGTGGGCAGGTCCTTCGGGACAGACCTCTGCTTTCTGACAGCAGTCCTGGCCTGGGGGAAAAAAGGAGATGCACTTCACAATTGCCACAGCAGAGTGAGTAACTCCTCTTTTACTGATTTTGTCCTCAGTTTCCAAGATGAACACAAGCCCTGGGGATGTTACAGGAGTGTGTTTGATGTGTATCTGCCAGCTGAGAGCCCAGTCAGGCAAAGCAGTGTCTAGGAAAGTCTCTACAAGAGCTTCTTTTTCCTTGTGGACTGCACAGAGTGACTGAGTGAACCTCAGTGCACAGACAGGCAGACGGGGAAAAATCAATAGTCCCTAAAGCCCCATCTCCTACCCCTTGTGGTAACTGATGTTGAGTGCTTGAGAGATGGCAAGAAAACATCGGAAATGCCTTTACTGTACTTTGTAATGTGAGAAGCTCTTTCTTCCTGTTCAGCTAACATTTGGCCTGTGTCCAAAAGCCTGGAGTATCAACAGCCCTTGTGATGCTCACAGATGCTATTTTTATCCCTGTGTCTTTCTGGTTCTCCTTTATGTATTTCAAGTTATGAATTGCAAGCAAAAAAATCGCTGTTTCCGTCAGGGAATGTGCACAGCTGCTCCTCAGGGAAAGAAGCTGTCCTGGTGGTCTTGGCTGCATGGATCCAGCAGCTGTTCTGCACTGGGAGTGCTCCAGAGGTTCTTTGCAGGGAGAGAAAGGTGAAAGGGGAAAGAAAGAGGAGTAGTGCAGTGAATCCAGTGCAGTGCTCTGGATGATAGCAAGGATCAGGGTTACCATGCTCTGGAGATGACTCAGTGTGTCAGTGGCAGAGTACAGAGAGGAGAAAACATGTCCCCTTCTCAATGTCCAGAGTCTGTCCTTTCCAGCTCTCATGGTGCTGCTGGAGGGCCATGACACAAAGACTGTGCCTGTGCACTGGTGCTGCACTGGTGACACGGTTTAGGAGTGTTGGAGAATGGGGATCTGATATGCCTGGTTTTATAGATCACAACCTCCTCTGCGTTACCCAGTGTCTCTCTCATGTTTCTTTCGCATTTACTTGTCTCTCAGTTTATTCCCATGACTTTAAGCCAAGAGCCATTTATGTTTCGGGTAGATTGTTCAGAATGGCTCTTGGTCTCGCTTAG
The DNA here is from genome assembly GCA_013397845.1 of Melanocharis versteri. Taxonomy (NCBI): domain Eukaryota; kingdom Metazoa; phylum Chordata; class Aves; order Passeriformes; family Melanocharitidae; genus Melanocharis; species Melanocharis versteri. The sequence goes on from VZTG01004282.1 coordinate 364,624, forward strand.
GTCCGTAAGCATTTTCATGATCAAGACTGGAATAACTTTGCATCCAAGCCTAAACCCTGGATCCAGCTACTCTTTACCCCGTGCCAGCTACACATTGGTAACTCTGGGATCCGTTTGTTTATCTTGCCAAGCAGAGGCCTAGCAGGACAGAAATGCCTTCTGTTCTTGGTGATCTGCTCTTAGTTGCAGAGATCAAGAGAGCCAGGTAAAATAAACCCTGCAGGTGCAGCAGCAATTCGTGCCCACTGCTTGGCCTGTGAAGATTCTGCTCATCTCCTGATCTCCTGAGAATCTTATCTAATCCAGCAGTGATGTCATTGGCTCGGGGGTTTCTTTTTGTCTGCATTTCTCTTTATCTGTTTTGGATTTTTTTCTTTTTTTCTTTTTTTTTTTAATTGTGGTAACGGTCCTTGAATAACCTTGATGTCTTCACAGCTTTGAGATGTCAACAAAAGTTCTTTGGCTAAGGCTGTCCTTTGATCTTCACTACTCACTCCTGCCTTTGGCAGTTTGCGTGGGAGTTCGTGTGCGTCAACAGTGGCAGAATTGTTGTTTCCCTCTGCTGAAGGTGACCAAAAATGTTTTGCTTGTCTGTTAAGAAATCACTTTAAGCAGATCAGTGTAATGAGATTCTGAAGCCATATGGCACTGGAATTAGTGTCTTCTAGTGCAGGAACTGCATGTTGCAAATGCAACAGTGCTGTATGCTACAGGGAATTTCAAGAACAGAGATGTTTTTTCCTCTTCTTGTTCCTTTAACTCCTTGGGGTTTAAAACAATGCCTGGGATGTAGCCCTTTATTAAAAAAGGAGGGAGAGGAAGTCCTGGTCTGCTTTTTATTAGTTGGAATAAAATAAATGGAAGTTAATAAAAAAGACTAATTTCTATTTCCTGGCTGAACACTGGAATGGATGTTACCTGTAACAGCACCAAGAGTGTTCTGGAAATAAACCTTTGTGTCAAACTGCTGAAATGCCTCGTGGCTTATCAGATTCATGATCTGGGTGATGGGAAGGCAGAAGGAAGGTTATGTAGGTATATGCAAAATGAAAATGTGTTTCAGCATAGCTATCAAAGATTAGTCCAAACATCAGATAAAACAGCATGAAATAGGAAAATATGAAGCTGGGGTTTCAGGAAAGAAATACAGATTATTTTCTCAGCTTCTGTGTGTATCAGTCTTTGTAGTGGCATTGGATTTAGATTACTTATTTCTTAGATTTGTGGAATGCTACAAACATAGGTGGGGGGAGCTGCTGGTCATCATGAATAAATAAGATATCTTTGGCTGTTGGGTTATTATGTTTTGTCATTTTTAAAATGTTGGTAGATAAGAGAGGTAATTTTTTCAGTCTCTTCTACACTAAACTTTCTTAATGGTTCTTACAAGGCTCTGACGGAAAAGTGATGCCTGTTTCCCCTCAATTGCTTTAATGACTGTGTGGGGTAAGTTGCAAACAGCGAGTGGTTTACAGTGTTTTCTAGCTGCCTCATTTACACATGCAGCAGAAGCAGACTTCTCTTCCTCCTTCCTCTGACACATAAATGCTGTTCCCAAACTCAAATCTTGATTCTTCACAAGAAATTACGTCCCTTGGACTCAGCATCATTGAGATCCAATGTGCTTGTTTCACGTTTTGTGCTTAACAGTGATACCAACCATCACAGCACTGCTTTCTGAGGCAGAAGCTTCTTGTTTCATGAGAAGAGATATGGGGCTTAAACTGATTTAACTAAGCTGACTTTAAATTTGTTGTCATCCTCTGGCCACAAAGTCATGGCAGCAAGCACTTTCCAGCAAGCATCAATTCCAAGGTGAACTGGAATTTCTGATGAAACAAGGAACTAGTGCAGTTCTGCAGGCTGTTTTGGGTAATGGCATCTGAGGGTATCTGAGTCATGGGTTGTGAGGTGGGGTTTTTTTGATTCTTTGTTGTGTTTTTATATTTTTTTAAAATTTCATTTCTGATTACACTTTCTTACATTTATTTACTTGCTTATTCATTGACAGACCAACCCAGAGAGTGTTGCTAGGCAATGCTGACAATTCATGAGCAGAAAATGTCCTCTTTGTTAGATTTTCCAAATATTTTGCTATGACTGTTTGGAGCAGCAGGAAAGTAATGCCCTTCCATTCTGTGTTATTATGGAGAAGACCCAGGGAAGCATGCTGACCATTTCCTGTACCTGTTCCCTGCACTTCAACCTTCTGCATGCAAAGAGCAGTAACTTGCTTTCAGTCAGACTTGTCTCCAAGTCCTCCATTTTAGCTAATGGAGGAAATTTGTGAATTCTCCATCATCCACACTGAGAGTGTGTTTGGTAACATGTCACATAAAAGAATTCCTGCAAGGCAGGCCTCACTGCAGCTCCTGTGCAGATACAGCCAGAGCAATACAGAAGAGGTCATTTGTGTGGTAGGAAACAGGGCAGGTCTCAGTGCTCCCATGTCAGAGGTTTTCCGTATGTGTCAGGAGAAGCTGGCCCAGCTTGTGAATGGGAATGCAATGAAACTTACAGGACAGCAAACAGATCCTTCTGTCCATCCATCCTGGCCCTTGCATCACAGCACTCAGTCCCTGAGGTCACCCTCATGTGCCTTGTTGCTAGATGTGTAGCAGCTGCAGTCAGCTTATTTTTGTGTCTGGAGCAGGGTGATGGCACTGGTACCCCAGGCAGCAGAGGTTTGTATTTAGCATTGTAATGGATCAGGCTTTCCCAGGGAAAGACTGGGAAATTATTTTAGATCATTTCCCTGTTGTGTGCTGTGTGGCTACCTGTGCTTTCAAAGCTCACACCTAAGGCAGATGTCTCCTTGCACCCACTTCCAGCACTGTCTCCCCCTTGGAATGCAACATGTCACAGATCCTCCTGTTGCTAAGCCATGTGGATACCAGTGGGGAACAGCATACGTGAGGGAGGGTGGCAGACAGAAATGTATTTCCACAAATGCTGGATTCTCCCTCATGGTTTATCTCTGTGTGCAGGGTTGAAGTGCAATTCTTCTGTGTATGCCAGACATGAATATATTGTCAGAAAAATTTATTTGCCAAGGTTTGTCTGTGTAAGGAAGGACACCTTGAGCCCCTGTAATGAAAGAAAAGAGGGAGGAAATGTTTAAAGATAAAACTGTAGGGTTGTGTTTCTTGTTTTCTAATCTCATCATGACAGTTTTCTACGAAGTAATTCTGCCTTCTGTGCCACTGCTCTCCCTGTCTGTAAAATATTGCTGTCCCCTAGGGATTTCTCTATGGAAGCCCCTATAAATATTTTACAAATGCTAATGAATCATGTTATTCAACAGCTCAGTACATCAGTGTTCTCCCTTTGCAGGCAGGGTTTTGGCAAAGGCAAAGAGCAGGAAAGTGAGCAACTTCATGCCACATAGCAAATTTGGAGGTGAGGGTAGTAAAATCTTTTACCTTTAAGAGTGGAAATGTCCTTTATAGCTTCATTTCATCAAAAGAAGAGGTTCTGAGACTCAGTTCTCAAGTCTGGTAGCTGTGTGACTACATGGTCAGTTTGTGTGTGCTGGGTTAGGAAGCTTGAACATCTCTCCCTGTAGGGCTGAGGCAGCAGAGCTGGCAGGGGAGAAGCTGCAACTTTGTGGAATGGGAAGGAAGTAGAGGTGGGTGAGATGACTTCAGTATATTTCAGCTTACAGACATTCAATGCAGTCCAGCCAGTTATTCAGCATTTTAGTAATGGTACCATAGGAGGCTTTTTTCTCCTGAACGTCTTTGTCCCCTCTAGGTCATTCACTGATTTGGATTAATTAGCCTTGTGCTTTCCCACTCCACATCTAGGGATCAGCTGTGATCTGAGCAGGCCACGAGCTGAACAATACTGGATGTTCTGGCACTACGTAAAGTGCCAACAGGTGTTAGTGACTGAGGCAGAGGAAGGCAGAGGTTCTCAGTCTGTGTGTGAGATCCTTGCAGGAAACTCGTTCTGTGCTCAGGTCACTGCAGTTGAGCTCTGGGTGGCAGCTCAGCCCTGATTCATTGGGTTTTCATTGTATTCTTTGCACTGTCACCAGTGCTGGCCTTGTGCCTGTTATGCATCTCCTGTGCAGTCCCCTGTCGATCCTAGGGAAAGCTCCTTTTTATTTCACTGTATCAGGATTGAGTGCTCTCTGCACTCAGTTCCCCAAGGACTAGTTTCTTCATAAGGCTCCCTAACCAGTGATTTGTGTTATGGTAATTGTTAAAAGGGAAAAAAAGTCAGCTTAAACATCCAGCCCCTTCAAAGGGGGATTTCTGAACGTATGTTTCTGTTCTCTGATTTTGGTGCCTAACTAATGGATCCAACTTCTTTGTTTAAAAATAATTAGTTGGGGGGTTGTGCAGCTAGCAGAGCATGTCTGCCAGCAATATTTCCCTTGTCCTCCATTTGCTACTCTGTTCATTTTGATTATCAGATCTTATGAGCAGGGACTGTGCACAGCAGCAGAGGGCTTTTCTGTACAGTTGCAGCCTCCCAGTGCCACTGCCAGACGTGTGAGTAATTGGTTGAGCAGCTCTGCAGAGCAGTCTCCTTGCATCGTCCAAGCTGAAATGCAGAAGTGAAAAAACTCATTCTCAGAAATGAAGAATCATGAAATCATAAACCTGAAAGGGACCAAAAATCGTGAAGAAAAACCTTTTCTCAAAGAAAAATTCTTTGTGAACATATCTGGCATGCTCATTAAGAGTCATTCTGTGATCTTGCAATGTGCTGCTGGGATCTTCTCTCTTCATTGTTGCTTATAAGACAGCTTTAAATTAATGATAAGGAAGCCATTCAGGGCATGGGCTGTGCTGAGGTTCACAGCTTTCATTCTGAATGAGAGATTAAAGTAAACTGATATTGAAAGCAAGGAGGGAGAAACAAACACAGTCAGTAAGCCTATAAAAGTCTTAGCCGATTGCAATGGTGAACATCCTGCTGGCGAGGGTGACCTTGAATGAACTAAGTGGGATAAAGTCACCAGGCTGGACTGACGGCTGAAGAATCAGGCTGGATTCCAGCAAACAGAGAGCAGATTCCTGACAAGAGTCTCCTGAGCTGTGGCAATGGCTTCTCGGTGTCGGAAATGTGGACAACAGGTACCCAGGAATCTGCCTTTCACTGCTGTCCGGATAACAGAAGGAGAAATGAAATCTTATCATGATTTTATAGGAGGATGCATTAGACTGGAGCGCATGGCAAAGAAAGGTATGTGCAGCATCTTTAATCAAAATAGCATCTTCTCGTAGTGGTAATTGCATTGCATCCCCAGGCAATTTGCAAAAAGAGGTTATATTGTTAATGCTTTCTCTGAGGAGTCAGTGATAAATAAAGGAACTGTCTGGATTTGGATATTAACTCAGGTGTGACTGCAGCATTTGTCTTGGCTGTATATTCCGGGATATTTGCAGTGATTGGACCTAAAGGAGGTTAAAATGAATGTTAGACTCATTCTGAATAAATATTTATTTTATTTGGGTGTTAGACACTGAGTTTTCTGTATATGTCAGGAGCAGGTATCTGCTGTGCATGGAAAATACTTTTGAAAAATAAATGTAAAGAGTTGGAGCAGTGAGTCTCATGACTCAGTGGAGCCTGTCACCTTGTGCTCCTAAATTGCTATGTAGAAGGTCAATATCTTCCTCTCTGTAAAGATTCTGGTTTCACTGTGTTCAGAAAGTTGCACAATAGGGCTTTGTGTGCTCTGTGAGTCAGCCCAGGTACAGGGCAGTATTCCACTCCTAGGGGGTTGCTCGTTTAAGGTACTGGTGTCCTGGCAATTTGTGCTGACTGCATGTTAACTCTGAAGTGGAGTGATGTAGTTGAAATCTAGGTGTTGACTGTCTATTCACACATCAAGATTGCTGAATCATAGAACACTTTTTCTCTGTGTCATTGAGAGGAAGATTTTTCAGAGCCCCCTTTCATTTGCCCTGTTAACTTGAATAAATACTTAGTAAACCTCAAATCCAGAAATTTATAACATGTTCACTAGTACATGATGAAGATTCCCAAAAGCATGCAATATGATTGTACTTAGAAGTTGAATTGTTTATTGTGATTTAATTGGCTCTTCAGCAAAGAGAGTTGCATTCGATCTGGTAAATCGAGAATATTCTGCAGAAAAAGAGGTGGACCAGAAGCAGGGTATCGGCTACAGCCACTGCTTACAAACTGGGGTTTGCAGATGCTTTCTTTAATAGGGCTCTAACGCACAATGTCAGGGTTTGAACACTGCAAAGCCAGTCCATTGTACCTCTGCTTCTGTGGGTGATCCATCCATGCTGATCTTTGGGCTCGGTGCCTACCTATGCATTGTTGTATTTGGCTGACCTTTCAGTAACACTGATGTTTCCAGTTGCACTCTTTGTGCTGAGGCAGTCCGAGTTCAGCACAGCAGGGCAGAAATGTCTGGTATCCAGTAAAAGACAGTGGAATTCATTGAAGTTCCTTCCTGAATGTTTGATCAGGTTGCTTATGGCTTTGTGGGCCTGTGGACCTGTTGGAGGCAGAGCTCAGGCATCTGCTGTTCTTTTTCTTCCTGTAGTAGAGAGAGGAAGAGACTGGTAAGGGCTTTGCCATGGTTACTGTTCCCAGGGAAACACCTTCTCTGCCTCTTATGTTGAGAGACTACCTGGCATAGTATTATGGAAAATCCCTTGGAAAATCATTTTTTGCTAGAGAACAGATAGCATGTCACATCAGCCTGAGCCTGTTGTCATTTTGTGAGGCAAAAAAACGTCTTTGCCGCTTTAGTATTAAATTTTGCCAGTGAAGCTGCCAGAGGGGCAGAAGTTCAGTTATTGCTGAGGACAAGGTGCCTTCAGCTGCAGGTGTTAGAGCTGTGTGAGCTGTGAGAACACACTGGGGCAGCTCTTTGTGTGGTTACAGTGTTAGAAGGGGGCTGAGGAGCTGGCAAGCTGGCACAGGAGTTCATAACACTGCCTGGTTTGTTTTCTCCTGCTCTGAACTGACTCTGACCTTGTGTTCATTGTGGGGGTTTTTTTGGCCTGTGTTTTCTTATCTGTAGAGTAGGAGTGGGAGTTACCTGCCTCCATAAAAAGTGGATCCTGGTGATGTAGTTATGACTCCTTCATATTACTACTTTGATGACTAGACCTGTTTCCCTTAGCTGTCTGTGCTGCATAAACACAGAGGCAGAAAGAGAACTTGGATCCTGCCTGCCTCACCTAGTCCTACAAGCAAAGACTCATTGACTGCCTTTTTATCAGGCTTTCTCTGAGCATAGTGGCAATGCAGGATCCCTGTGGCATCCCTGACTCACCATCACTTAGGTGGGTACCCTTTCTGCAGTGTAAAGATCCAGCTGGAGTGTTGATGAGGTCTGGAGGTCTGATCAGCTGATGTTTAGTCAGTACTTCAAGCCCTCCAAAATATGGAGCAATTTTCACATTGTCCATCCCCAAGACACACATACAGACCATGTCTGTGGAGCCCTGTGAATATTCTGTGGCAATTTCATCTTGTATATTAAATATCATAATGAGAAGAGATGGAAAGCATGCAGGTAACTACAGCAGAAATAGAGGCCACATGGTTGCAGTGGCCTGCAGGTTACCTGCCTTTTATCAGCAGTACCCCACAGCAAGCAGTGTTATGCCAAGCTATTCCAGTTCCCGGATCATGCAAATTTCAAGGCTTTCTGTGTATCAATGTGATTTGTTCTGATGAGTGGCTAGAAGTGTGGTTGTAGGCTCCTGTTCAGGTAAAGGGATAAAAATAGTGAACGCTCACACAGAGAAAGTGCTGCTGTGAGGGGCCAGCTGAAGGGCAGTTTCCTCATTGCCACATGACGCCTGCTCAGAGCTCCCCAGCCCTGCTCCCTGCAACAGGCTATATGAGCTGCCTACGGGTGCTGAAGGGCCCTCTGGGGTCTGGTGTACAAATGGTGCTATTTTGAGTACCACTGTGTGACCTTGAGACTCCCTGGGAGCTGCAGCTCCAAGGTGCTGGTTCTAGCACAGCTATGAGAACCAAAGGGAAGGAGCCTCCAGAAAGCCAGGCAGAGATGTGGCAGGGACTCCAGTCCAGGGCTGATCATTGTTGGAGTGCTCTCAGTTCCTCACAAAACAGATACGGAAGATGAAAGCAAAGCATAGCCTCTTGTTATGACATATATCATTCTTGGACAGTTGCTTACGTGTCTTTTCAGCACTGACCTGACTATTTATGTCACCCAGCTGCTGGTGAACATCTTTAATGTTTGAGGACGCCTCCTGCCAAACTGGCCCCTTTGTCCCCAGATGCTCCTAATTAGCCTGCCTTGTTGTGATGCTCAAGGCCTCCAATGGGATCACACACCTACGGGGGTTTTACATGGATGAATGATCCCGTGCTGGCTGTGACTGTCTCTGCATGCTGTGGAGCTTGGGGCTGCAAGCAGATTATATATTTTTAAGGGAATAAATGTATGTTTTTCATCTGCGCTCAAGGCTGGTGGTTTAAATAAGGGTAGCGAATCTGCAGACACTAAGGAGTATGCAGTTTATTACTGAGACTATTCAGGATTTTGCTGTTACTGCAAAACCAGGCAAGAGGCTCCTTGCCAGTAGGATGGGGACCTGTCTGTTTTGTTAGCAGTGTTTCTGCTTTTGTCCTCTGTAGGACAGAGGAATGCTGCAGTTCTGTCTGTCCAGCAATCATGGGAGCTTATTCTCGGTCCTGCTGCTGTGTCTCTCTTACTGCTGGAGTTGAAAACCAATTCTTCAGATCCATCTGTTCTGGGAGGAAAAGGGACTGAAGTACTGGAACAGTTAAGGAATTATGGTGCTATCTCTGGAAGGAAATCCCATCTAAAATGAATTGGGGCTGAAATTTCTTGGACTTTTTGGAGCTTCTCCACCTTTGGTAGTAAAATAAATGATAAACCCTTTCCTTTCCCAAATGACTGACCTTTCCACAAAGGTGCTGGTTACTGGAGAAAGTGACTATTTCATGTGAAGACCAAAATCTGCAGTGTAAGTGGAAGGTACTTCTAAATCCCTTGAAACTCAGTCACAGTGCCTCCTTGTGCATTGCTCAAAATTTTTCTTGTTGTATATTTGCATTCAGTATTTCTTCTCCTCTTTAATATAAAATGCTGCCTTAGGGGACCTGGGATAACTTTTTTCAGCTGGCTCTCATTGCATATAAAATAGCCAAAATAAAATATTCTGTTTTCCACAGAGGTTTTTCTAAGAAAAGATGATTATCTTAGATTCTTGTGTTTCTTTTCACCTGTTCCCATTCATATGCAGCGTGCTCTGCTGTGGTTGAGAGATACTAAAACCCTGTTTACCTAATCAGAAAAGTCCAGACAATTGTGAGGGAAATAGGGAAGGCACAGCTTGATTTTCATTTAAAAGAATTCTGAGAGAGATTTAATACTGCAAAGATCAAGAGAACAAATTCTCAGAGGGCAAGTTATAGCAGAGGCCTTGTGGGTATTAATGTTTTTCCCTTTCTCCCATGATACCAGAACAAGAAACAACTCAGCGAAATGGAAAAGCATTAAACATGGATAGACAGATTGCTATAATTGGCAATGTTTTGTTAACTTGTGGGGCTTATTACCACAATATAATAGCGCAGTTTGCCTTTTTTTTATTACCTAAATTGTACTGTAAACTGTCTGGGGAGAAGATTTCAGGGGAAATTGGTGCTGAATACGCTGGGAGGTTGGAGAGCGCCTGTGCAGAGCTCTCACCCTGGTTATGCCCACAGAGTTTATTCTCCAGTTTCAGCCAGTTCTGCTGCTTCAAGCCTCACCTAAAGACCCAGTTCTGCAGTGCTAATGTATTGATTTTTTATACAAATTGTACTGCCGCTTTATTACCTGAATCTTGCTGTGGATTAGCCTGACCAATGAGTTTTCTAAGACATGGACTTTCCTTCTTCACCACCTGCTCATTATCTACTAGAAATACTCATGATCAAGTATAAAAGAATGATAAATAAATGCTTGGTTGGAGCAGCTCAGCTATATATGAATATTTGGACTATGCCCAGTGTCTTGTTGCACAAATTTCTGATTCTATTAGTTAATTCCATTTTTCATGGGGAAAAAATAAATCCTCCAGGCTTTTACAACAGACAAGAATTATTGACCAAGCTTTTTTTCCACATTTTCTAAACTGGAATATCCCAGCATCTTTGTTTTGCACAGATCCAATGCCTTATTCATATTCAGAACTTGTTCCTGTGAGTCATTAAACTGGGGATTGCTCAGTTTAGGCTGCCTGTCTAAACTCCTGAGTTACTACCTTGAGACCTGAGAGGGAACCTCTGACAACATCTACAGGAGTAAAAACCTGATTTTTAAATTGAGATACTGTCAATTAGTAAGGTCGTCATTTGCTAGCGATGGGAAGGGGTAAAGGAAGGGGATGCTATGTTCTATTTTCCCTTGACTTTACCACTACACTAGACTCAAGAAGTGAGATCTGTCAGAGAATGGATGAAATTGGGGGCAACTTAAATTTTCAAGTGAAAACCACAATAAAAATCAGTGGGCTGTAAGTCAAAATGGGAGCTGTGAAACACAAGCCAGTTTCTTTGTGTTAGGCCGTCTCTAGCGGAAACAGTGGATTTGCAGTTGCCTGAAGTCTTTGACGTAAGGTTAAAGAGCTTTTTAAAATGCTGGTTTAATCCAATTTTCATGAACATCTTGTGTGTTCAACAAGTCAAACACAATGAACCTAGTGGTCCTCTCTGGTCCTGCAGTGAAAGAATCTGGGAAGATGATCTCCGAGTTAGAGGCACTTGGGTTTGAGCCATTCCTTGTCATGCTTTTGGAGGCCCACACCCACAGGTATGAGCACATGAACATGCAGAGACAGATGCTGACATGGTGCAAGTTTTTTCAATGAAACTGGGGTGTATTGTAGCCAGAGAGAATCATGTCCTTGAATATTTTTTTTAAAGTAAACTTAAATGTGTAGTGCAGCTGCTTCCCAGTAACAAAAACTGAAACATCACTATTGCTCTATTCTATAGGTTGTATACTGGTGGGACAATATTTGGATAGTCAAAATACTGTTCTGCTGAGAGAGGCACAACTAAACCTTTTCAGCTTGGAAAAGACATTTTGCAGATGCATACTGAAATTACCTGTACTAATTACCCAAATGAAAAACTGTCTAAAGTGTAAATTTAGCTAATGAAACCTAAAGTAGTGTCTGAGGAGAGTGTAGTGCCCTGAGAGGAATTTCTTGCTGCCACTTCTATGCTGAGTTCATTCCTCTCCTTATATCCAGAATCCACATAAGGTTAGTAATTTACATTCACTTGCGGAGCAGCATTTAATCTTCTAACTCCACGGCTGGATCTGCTCCTTCTGCAGCATCTCTACACGCAGGGTTAGAGTGATTTTTAGACTGTAACCATCTGGCAAGTTTATCAGCCGCTGGGACAGAGTGACACTTGTCCGTAAGGCGTTGGAGCTTATCCCTCTGTGCTCCCAGGGAGGCCAGTCCCGGCAGGAAGGTGACGGGTGGAGCCGGGAGAGGGCAGCGCGCTACCCCACGCCTGGCTGGGACCCAGCTGTGCACGGGCTCTGCGGCTGCCACGGCTCCCCCGGAGCTGAGCTGGGCTCGGTGCGGAGCAGAGCTGTGGTCTGTTCGCTCTGCACGAGCAGAGCTGGAGGAGGAGCTCCCAGGAGAGCAAAACGTGTCTGGAATGGGAGACGGATTTCGTACATTGGTTACACGTGGGCATTTGTACTGGTACAGGCAGCAGAGAGTAGCATTACCCAGCCACTACAGCTGGTGAATTCACTTGTTTGGCAGGCAGTGAAGGGGAGGCTGGGAAAGGAAGTGCAGTGTAAAATCCATGCATCTTGCCACTCTCCTGATGTACCTTTATCCACGAAGTAATGTCTGTCTGTAAAGCTACATATGTCATAAGCTCTCATGTATCTTGTACCAAGCGTGGTGATGCTCTGCTGAGATTTGGCATTTATTTGTAACTGCATAGAAAATCCTGTTAGTTTTCTCATGCTATACTATAAGCACTGTCATAGTTCGTGTTGGTTGGCTGATGGGAGAAGGATGGAAACACTGGGTGTATTATCCTTAAGACAGATCCGCTGTCCAGTAGCCTGTCTGTGCAAACAACTTTGGTCTGCTCCTCAATTTACAGCTGGGGAAAACTGAGGCTGACTGGTGAGCTGGGTTCTTCTCCCTGTGCCTCACTTTCCCAATCTGTAAGATGAATGACACTTGTCTTTTTGGACCCTGAAGACACAGAACGAACGAGATGTTACCACTGCATCACACATCCTAGGGGACAGCTACTGTATCCTGAGTAAAGACTGACTTGTATCTAAAGCTACTAAGCTGCTGGGGGTTGTGGCTGTAAAGGGACAGTAAATTTTATGAGTTAACCTAATGTTAAAATATTGCTTCTCAGTATTGCTTCAGACTGCTATAGGTGTGATGTTACCTTCATCAAGCCACGTGTGTACTGCCTTCATGCACTGAAAACTTGCGTCCTGAAGTATTCATTGTACTAAATATGTAAAAGCAATTACTCCCCTGTTGAAAACCTGAGGTCATGTTTCCTACCAAATTCATGGGTCTCGTGCAGTCTTCTCCTTTGTCTTTAAATAACAGCACTGTGTTCTGGTGTGTGGGTGTGCCTTCGGGATAGTACTCCAAGACAACTGTTCACAGCAGCACTGCTGGTTTCCCTTGGCCCTGAATACCCTACTATTTAAAGTTATTTTAATGAAAGCCCTTTCCATGCCTTAGTCTGAGCAACTGAATCTGTTTTGTTGCTTGTTGGGATGTACCTTTATTGTTTGTGCCAGGCTGTGAATGCCTCCAAAGTGTCCCAGGGCCTGAGTGCAGAGCTGTCCAGGTGGGAAGAGGCAGCTGTACCTCGGGCAGGGTTAAAGCCTGGGCATGGTGCGAGTCAGAGGTCTCTGCTGTGGTTTGCCTCGAAGCTGTTACTAAGCAATTCGTGCAGGCTGCTCCAGGAGAGCGTCAGCTCTTTGGTGCACTGTTGGTTGGATCCAGGATTGCTTCCACAGAGCGCTGCCTCTCTCCATCCCTCCGCTCCGCCTCGGTGAACTCATTGCCACAGCGGGACTGCCGAGGAGCCAGGCTGCCTCACCAGCGAGGGCACGGGCTCGTGAGTGTCTGAAGGGGCTGAAGGGGAGGCATCGCTCTTTGCAGTGTCTTTCTGTTGCTTTTTCTGATGGGCATCTGAGCTGAGCTGCTGGTGACAGCTTGGCGAAGGCTGCCGGAGGGTGGATGGGAGCTCTCTTGGGCAGAGAGGTCGGCTGTGAGCAGTATTTGTCCCGGGGATACACTCGGAGTGCTGCTGGCAGCAGTGGTGGCTGCTGTGGCTCGCTGTTTGTCTCCAATGACAGTAACCAGGGAAATATTTTTGAGCAAACTGGCCTCTGTTCAGCAGTGAGCAAGCAACCAGTCCTTCAGCTCCTGAGGTCAGAAATTATGAAATTATTTTGCTGGATGCAATAGTTCAGGGCAGAGCCAGTGGCTAGGATTTTTCTGAGATACAGTTTCAGCTATGAATCTGTCTGCTGGCAAGCTCTGGGAGAAAGGAATGAAGTCTGCTGTACAGTCTGCTGTATCTCTTGATTAGCTCAGTCTCCAGGCATTGTAGTGAGCGTATTTTAGCTTTGCAGTTTGCCACATGTGGGTTTTGTTACTCATGATGGTTTTTAACATGACATTATGGAAATGTTCTTTTGTTCTATTCTGTGAGCAGGAATTTGTGTTCTAGCAATCCAGCATTGTTGTGAAGGACAGATTTTGGGAAGAAGATGAATTAACTTTTCTCTGGCAAAAATCAGAACTCTCAACAAGTTTTTACTACTGAGGCACTAGGCAAGAGGCTGTCCCATGCTGCTATAAATCTGGATTTATTTCTTGAATGCTGAGATTAGTCCTTTGCCTTTAATGCCTTTTATTAGCGAAGTTTCAGTTTTGTGGATAGTAGGGTATAGCATCCTCCCACCAGGGGGTGGTCTGTGAAATCTAGCAATATCTTGCTGAGCAAATGATGTGTGTTTCTTTAGATCTTTTCTGATTATGGATAATTCATAATGCAGAGTGAAGATTTGTTAATAATTTCTTATCTATCTCTTATGATTTTACAGAAATATAATAAATATCTTCATGATAGGCTGAAGTCACCTGAACTAGACAGTGGAGAGCGCTTTGAGAATTTTATCTCAGTTTGTTAAATTTAGCTTTTATGGGGATTATTAATGGAGAATTCCTAGATGTGTGCATAAATGTATGGTGTATTCTGACAGTAAGTATTCACTGGAATCCTTGAAGTGTGACTATAAGTGTAAATTTGTACACACCAATGTATTTTTGCAGAATGTACCAATAGTAAATCAAAATGACTTTACCTATGTAGAAAAAAGATTTAAATTTTTTTTTATTTGCCAATCAATTTTAAGACTTCTTTAAAAAACAAATGAAAAATCTCCGTCAAACGAGAACATCCAAGGACTGTTTTTGAGGAAGTGGTTACATGGAAAAAGCAAAAAAGTCTGTTTCTTCATCCAAGGAAGTGTATTCCAAAATATTTTGACACAGGCTTAGAAAGCTGACATGAAGCCTAGAGGGTGCATGTCAGCAGCAGCAGCACTGCATGTAGTAGTAGCAGGGACACATCCTGCCTGGACTGCTAGCAGCCTGCTTGCCAATTTGACACAGATAATTGGATAATTGATTTTTAGACTAGAGATAGGCCTGATTGAGAACTATGAACTTCACTACTTCTGAGTCCTGGGGCTCCCCAGACCCAGATTTCACATCTGTATCTGAACTTTCTGGCCATCTGCTTTCATATTCGATTAATACATATTTAAATGTTTAACAAAACAGGACTCCAAGCATTTCCTCTTGTTTCAGTGTCCCTGCAAACAGACTTTGCCTTAGGCACGTTTGAGGGGTCTGACAACTTTGCAACCACCTGGAAGGCTGGATCTAAAGCCTGGAGGAAGTTCAGGTTTGGATGTAGAATAACTGTAGTTCACTTGCATTTCCAATGCAAAGAAGGAACACACTGGACACATTCTGACTTGAAAGCCACTGCAAGCCAGTCCTTAGAAAGTCCCTGCAGTTTGTTAATGGCTGCTATGATCCTGAGTGCAAGCTGGAAATTTCACTCTTATGTAGTGGCAGTGTTGGACCTGCAAATAACTGGGAATTACAATTCTCTGTGGTGTCCCTGTGCCTTGATGCTTGGCCTGTCTGTAGTCCTTACCTTCTCACTTGGACAGCATTCAGATGTCTCTTTTGGAGGTTGTCTCCGATGACTGCTTTGTGCCTCTCTTGCATCTTTCACTCAGTAAGCTTCAGGACCAGGTGGGTTTTAATGGCTTTGCATCTTTCGTGTGGTCTTTTCTGCTTACTGCGGTGG
The DNA here is from genome assembly GCA_013397845.1 of Melanocharis versteri. Lineage (NCBI taxonomy): Eukaryota > Metazoa > Chordata > Aves > Passeriformes > Melanocharitidae > Melanocharis > Melanocharis versteri. The sequence goes on from VZTG01004282.1 coordinate 380,017, forward strand.
CCCAACACACCTACTAAAGAAACTGAAAGTGAGGAGATTTCCAGCTGGGAGGGCAAGATTTCAGGTTTTTGATATGAACAGCTCTACTTTCTCCCCCTTACAACTCAACTACAGTAGACTCCTAATGTGTACTGTGCCTGCCTGTAAAAACAACTTATTAAAGTCTGTAACCACTCCTGGAGCACAGGAAAACACAGCCTCTAAACAGGTCTTTTCAATCTGTGACCTCTCCACTCTTGTAATTTTATATAAATATATATAATAAAATGAGCATCAAATTTAGTAAATGAGATTAATTGAAAAATACAGTGATCCAAAGTAATTTGAGTAGCCTTCCCTGAAAGACTTAAAACCAGCAGAAATATTTAATGTGCCTGCAGAGCCAGGCTCAGGTAAAGCTGTACCTCCATCATTAAGCTGCACAGAATGCCTTGGAAATACCAATCATGACTCAGTGTAATGACAGGAGAAAACTTCAGATCTGCTGCGTGATAGAAAATCACATCAGGCACCAGTTCAGCTTCTGTCCAGGTAAACACTGAGACTCACAGGTTTTTGAGCTCTTCAGAGAAAGGTGCATTTCTGACCTTTCATGGAGATTGTTCGGGAAAGTTTGCAGTCAATTCCTTCCACACCACGGCCTAGATCTGTCCTCTTCTCAAAGGATTGGAACCTGTGGGTAGTGCACCACTCAAGACAGAGTCTTGCTCCTAACCTTGCTTGTCCAGATTTCTACTACCTTGCTGTACAGAAAATTGGGTTGCTGTTGCAACTAAAAACCTTCCAACTTAAAGGGATACTTCCAAACATGAACAAGAGTTACTTAAATATTTTAGAAGAACCTTCAGTCTTTGGAAGTTGGCTACTAAACTTTGCTATGAAACTTGGCTTTAATGAGAAGAGAAATCGTGTTTAAACAAATACTCTTTGTAGGTTTTACAGTTGTGCTTGGTGAAAAATTGATCTGAGAGAAAAGAAGTCACCTATGCTTCATTTTGGCTTTTGCTCTAAGCTGCCCTAAGTCTCTCCTGGAAGGGGCACCCCTCCTATGCATTACCAGCACTTGTACCTTTNATCTCCTGGAAGGGGCAGTCCTGGCTTTGCCACCCCCCACCCCTCCTGTGCATTACCAGCACTTGTACCTTTCAAGCAGCTTTGCAGAGAACTAACCCGGATCAGAAACAATCACCAAGGAAATGAATGCTTCACCTTATTTACAATAACTTTATTTCTGGCTTAGTTTTCAGTTGACTCAACATGGGTTAGCAAAAAAAAGAGGTGGCAGGAATGTGCAAAAGAGTAAGAGAAAGGATGATATTTCCTTTCTGTTTATAGCTGGATTTTTAGTTCCTCTTTAGGGCAATCTGTAGTACAGCAATTTGTATCAGTAACTGACCTTGCTGTTTGTCTGCCTGGGCTGAGAGAATAAACAAACCTTTTCAGAAGGTAAACAAGGTGCACAAATGGTGAGAAAGAAAAATAAGTAGAAATAAAAAAAAGTAATCCAAACCAAGAGCTTCTTTCTCTGATGTATTAACCTTGAAGTTCTTTTTGACCTTCAGGAAGGGAAATGTTTTGCCTAAGGACTTGAACTGGGAATTCTGGTGGGACAGAATATTTTCAAATCCTTTAGCCTGCTTAAACCTTATCAGTGAAATGTGCAAATTTGTTTCCTTAGTGTGTTTAATTCTTGAAATCTAACTTAGCTCTGCTAGACTCAGCTGTTCTTGGTGGCAAGCAAAGCGGACTCAGGACCTGGGAGAAGTTCTGAACTGTAGGAATTCTGCAGCTCTCGAACTCTTGATTTGTGTGTTGCCTTTTGGTACTTCTTGAGAAGCATAAGAACTCATTACATGAGGTATCCTTTCATGTTCTTAAAATGAAATATCTGGCCAAGAAATATCTGGCCTCATGCTTAACGCTGTCTGACCCTTTTCCATCACATCAGCAATCTGATTTTTCTCCAAACCCACAATTATGAAAGCTCTGAGCATAACTTTTGACAGAGCTTGCAAAAAGTTGAAGTAGGCTGATGTACTCTACTATTTTAGAAAAGATTTTCTTTCACTCCCAGCTGTCTTCCCTCCCTGTGAATTACATATTAGGCTGTCATTAAGAAGAGATGATCTTTGCTCTGGAAATTTATAACCCATTATTCCAAGAGTAGTGATTTCAGATGGGGGATTGAAGCCATCCTCTCCTGCAGTCAGCAGAAGGCCTGTCAGTTGTAGCATTCAGCCACTAAAAACCAAAGAAGCCCCAGTGTCCCGTTGTGGCTGGTGGCCTTCAGTTGTCCTTCATGGAGCAACAGGCACTGCTGTGTCAATCTGCTCGGTGCAGTCCAGTCCCTCACTCCAGAAGGTCACCTTTCCAGCGCTATTGGAAACAATTATTTGCCATTAGCATGTAAACTAGTTTGTGTCTGCTCAGAGAAGAGAGGAAAGAACAAGACGATATTCTTTGTTGCTTTTATCATCTGCTGTTGGTGTAGCTCCTCCAGACCTTCTGTGGGAGCACATACAGCTGGGTGAGACACAGAATAAGCAACTGTGTGTGTGTAAGGCCAAGCATGTTTCATTTTTGAATGAGGAATTATGAAGCATAACTGAATGGCTTTCCCCTTGAAGATTAGATGGCACAGTTGCAGTGAGCCTCCCTAGAGAGCTGGGAAGGAGGAGAAGCTGTTCCAGACAGATGGCTATAGTAATTGCTTTTCTTTCTCTCCCCCTTGGTAGAAAACCTTGGGAAGCAAAACTGTAAGGCCTAATTCTTCTGCATTGAAACTGGCCTCTGCTAGGAATTGAATTTATAGCGGTTTAAGAGGAGAATCTAGAGTAGATGAACTGACTTGTTTCTTTTATTCTTTTCCTCTTTTATCACATCCTTATTAATATTTAAATTGTCCTGGCAAATTCAATTAATTCAAGTAATGAAAAACTGTATGGTATATGTAAATGTTCATCTTTGGTGACCTGTGTGGGGGATTGGCATTGTCTCATGTAACACCAAACAATTAATTTTTTCTTTTTTATATTTTAGAGGCTATGAATAACTGCCTCTTCAAATTAAAAAGAAAAAAAAAAAAGTGAAGACCACAAGGGCAATCACACAGAAGGTGGGAAATGTCTGACTCAAGTTCCCCAAAATAAATGTGTTCCAGACACTTGGCTGGTGTATGTTTTGATAAGATCTTGAGTTGCATGCCTATACAGATTTTATCAGAGGACAGGACTGCTCTGAAGTGACCAGGAGTTGTCCAATCTCCTCTGTAGATATTAGCAGGGGCTGCAATGAAACAAGATAGTTGTCAAGTTCCTGCAGCTTTTCAGCTTCCTAAGATCCTCCCCTTGACCCCATGTAGTGTTAAAATGTGCCTATCATCAATAAGTTTTTCTGAAGTGTCTGTGAGCCTGCAGCTGTCAGCTCAATACCAGCTCGTGTCACCCTGAAGAGGGGGTTTCTCTGCTCGAATATCAGTCCCACAGAAAAATGGTACCTTGCTTCTGTCCAGGAGGGTTAACACCACTTCCTGCTGCCTTCTGGCTTGCAGTACAGACCAGAGAGGCTTCAGAGCTTCCTGGGATAAAGCTAGTGGAAGATAGAAACGATTAATGCTCACTGATGCTAGGCAAATGTCATGGCTCTGAAACAAACCCAGACCTGTGTCTTATAAGATTTTTTTTCAAGCTTTTCTACTAGTCAAAGATTAAAAACTTCCTCCAACAGCCCCAGGTAATCATATTTCCAAGGACTGGGACTTTTACTGCAAGTTCTGTGCTGTGATGGTGTTACAAATTCTTCCATGTTGGACAGCAACTACCTTTAAGCATTGTCCTAGAGGAAAATACAAACGGGCAAATGGGACTTTGGGTGCTGTTGGCTACAGTGCTGACATTTCATAGCCACATGATCTGATTTGCCATTTGGGCTCGTGAGGCACCTACCCTTGTTTTCTCAGATTTTCTCAGTCTCCTGCTAGTTTCTTCTGCTGCAATTTCTTTTCCCAGCACGTCAGCGTGTGAACTGTACTGACTTATTGAATGTGTGATTCCTAGTCACGGAATGTGTTTCGTACCACCTTTCTCATCATCTGAGCATCTCCTCCTGAGTGTGAGTTTTATAGCAAATCCCAGGTGGTTCGTCTTGCCCAGGCAGGGGATTTGATGAGAACTAACTTGCACACTCCAGTTCGTGTTTCTTTTGCTTCATCTTATCCTTACATCACAAAAATCTTTTAAAATAAAAAGGATATTTAGAAACCAGAAACTAAGCTATGTTTAGAGGAAGCTAATAAAGCTAAATCGGGGTTGGGTGGGTGGTAGAATTTCCGTTTTGCTCAAGACTGGTTGACTTAATGATGTCTTCACATTGGCAGACATCTAACATAAACTAAAGTGCTGGCAGGTTTGTTACCCTGGAGGCCTGGGTAAGTCTCTGAGAGATGAGAGGTGGTGGCACCTTTTCTAGTTAGCTTTCCATTTCTGTTGAGCCTCCTTGTGATTCTGTCATCCATTGTAGAAACCTTTGTTCTATTTTTGCAGCTGTTTGGCATAATGTCAGTCCTGGTCAAACCTGAGTGTACCTGCCCACCTGTGGGACTGCACAGATGTCACAATAACTTTGCACCTTGTTGATGCTGACATCAACAGTGTTTCCTTCAATGGATGCGCTGAGGTTTCTTGGTTATGAGAATCCAAGCTTGGTTTAAATGATTAATTTGATTTTCCTTTCCCATACTTCCATGTTTGTTGTTTTTGTTACAATCAGCTACAGTCACCTCTAAGCGCCAGTTTTCTCTCTTCTGCCTTCATCTTGCTGCCACCACCTGTTTTGAAAATGGCAAATTTGTTGTTATTATGGTGATTCAGAAATACTTACAGTGTACTTTCTGAAGGATGGTAGAATCATTGGACCAATAATCTGGGGACACTTGTCAGTACCTGTTGAGAATTGTGTTCACAGATTACAGGACCTTTTTGCTGCTGGTTCCTTGGGTGTAGTATTTATCTGACTCCAAACAGGGCTATCAACAAGGTGTTCTTCAGCAGCTGGAGAGAAATCAGGCTCATAGTATTCTCTGCTTTCTAGAAAATAACCATGTATATTCAAAGAGATTTTTGTTTGCTTTCCTTTATTTGCTCTGCAGTTTCCCTCCCAGGTCCCATTCTGGATATGTATGGAAGAAATTGCAGAGTAAAAGAGAAAACTTGATAGGTTACTATTCTTTTGTTTGCTTTGGGAATGCCTAACAATTCCTGACACCAAGCTCCGTAGTGATTCCTGGTTGCTTTTGGCCACCTACAATGTCAGGAATCAGAGAGCTGATAGTGAGCCTCATAGACAGGATGGAAAAGAAGGTTCCACATCAAAAACATCACTCATTCAATTTTGCATTTTTTCCTACTAAGTTCAAAAAGGAGGATTTGCAGAATCATCCTTGACTCCCCTCTGCCCCCAATTCTTTGGAATTATGGCCTTTTGTGTGCATCAGCCAAAATCTGTGCAACTTCTTTTCACGTTGTGTGTCACCCGCTGTGACAGAACCTCTTCAGCTGCTTCATCTCAAGGCATTAGTGAAGTGTTTAAAAATGAACAGAAAACTTTCCAAATGACATTGTGTCATTTAAAACCTAGAATCCCTAGTTCTGGAAAGGATCAGAGTGGATGCCTGAAAGCAAGACAGAGAAGGTATTTTGGGCAGTGGACTAGGAGGCAGGAGAAAGAAGCTAATCTCTAACCTCTATGACCTCCCTCTCTGTTCCTAGACTGTGGGTTTAAAACCAGGTGCACCAAAGTATTTCAGTGCCTGTGTTGTATTCATATCAGTTAAGATCTTGGTGCTTAAATGGGGCAACTGCCTGCCCTGACTCAGGTCTGTGGTCTATCTGGACCCAGCTTCCTTCCTTCCACCTGTTGTCTGGGCACTTGGAGGTGATCTGTACAACATCAGGACTGGTTGTTGTTCTGCACAGTGGCTGAAGGAGTAGTTACATTAGGTGTTATTATAACATAAACCTTGATCCTGCCAGTTGAGCTGGCAGATATTTCTCAGTAAATGTTGCTGCTTTAGACAGGTGTGAAGAGTGGGGAAAATAACTGGGTGCACCTGTTACAAAAAGAGATCAAATTATCTCCATGTGAGACTATAATTGCTTTTCACTCCATAGATCACACACAAAAGTTGAGGTCATTTTTGCCCAGCTACTTGCCAAGTTACATTTTAACTGTTCAGTGTTTACTTCAAAATAACAGGCTTTGTTTTCATGAGAAGAAAGTCTCACAGCCCCTTATTTCCTCCTTTTACTATGTATTTGCTTGTAGCGGAAAAAGCATCGGGAAAGGAAACTGCTGTGGATTGGCTGGTTACACAAAGTTCTCCAGCAGAGATCGGGGAGTTCAGGGTGGAACAGGGCCGTGTATGTGGAATAGACTTCACTGTTTCAAAGACTGAAAAGTTGCTGTAGTGAGAGGCCAAATGCAGCGACTTAATATGGAATCTGAAGCAGTAAGGAGCAGGCTGTCAGCTTGAGCAAACCTGTGGCAAGCTCTGGCAAACCTACTGGAGCTGGTTTATGGAAAGCTCACTCTGAAATCACAAGGCAGTAGATGAAGTTAACAGGCTGAAGAGGAGACTCTGTAAGTATCATAATCTTTACCACAATAGTCATATAGTATCTCAAGCAATAGTCCTGCCAGGCTCTTTTTCTTTGAGTGTCATCTTTGTTTTGCTGGGTTGTTAAAGGAAAAACTGTCATTGAGGCTTTATGAACTCACTGAAGATTTCTGTTTTCCCTTGCACAGATGAAATCATGCAGCAGGAGATACGGCCGCTGGTAGCAGTGGATATAATAGAGCAGCTCCACAGGCAATTTGCCATCTTGTCAGGTAAGAAGTTGCTGGTAATCACACCCCGGGATTCTCTTGGAAACATATTGGAATGTGTCATGCTGACTGTCACCCTTCAGCTCTGTACAGCAGTTGCAGCAGTGTTTTCATATTGCTCATGAAAAGTGCTGCTACAATCAGATATTCACGGTGCATGGAACGGATAAATGCCAAGTTGCTGTACTTGTTTTTCTTAAGGCAGGTTAATTTTCCATGTTATCCACAATGGGCTGGGAGGAACATATTTAGAGGGCAAGAAATTAAACAAAACTTTCAGTACATATCTTTTCATAATGTCCGAGCATCCCGTTTGTGGGAAAAGATTTTGGTCTATCAGGGATCTATTCATGACCTCCCCCTTCTTCCTCATTTGCCTTTGTTTTAGAAATGATTCATTGCTAAAGTGTAAGGTTCTAATCTTTAAAAGATATGATTATTACATATTCCTTTGTTTGCCTGAAGTTTGCAATCACACAAAGTGACGCAGTTCCTTCCCCAAAGAAAGAGCTGATACTGAAATATTTGGCAAATTATTTAATACTTTTTTTTGGATACTGTAGATGATAAATCTTATCTGGGTCTTAAAACAGTCTCTGCTGTTGACTGCATGGCCTCTGGCAACTCCTTTTGTCTCTATTTCTGCCTGTTCTGCAAATAAAAGAATTCAGAATTTATCATCTTCCCCATAGAAACAGTGAAGTATCAGGAATTTGCACAAAATGCTGAGATTATAAGAAGGTCCTCTTGAAAAGCCTGTCCCTCTTGGTGGAGAGGAACACTGGGTACAGAGTGCAGGGAGTGCACCAACCCAGCTCTGGGAATGCTCAGCTCAGCAGGCCCAATCCTTGCTGCGCCTTTGCATTTTTAAATACATTCCAGGTTGCCAAAAGAAATCCAAATCTGATTTATACAGCAGTCTTTATGAGGCTCTGAGTATTAAAACTTGATTTTGGAGGCTTCCAGGTAGCATCTTGTGGCAGTTTCCTAAGCTCAATAACTAAAGTGTTTGCATTAGGCAGAGGGTGTTGGCTGAGCAGAAGTGGAACCAACTGCCTTCTCATCTGCAATGAAACATCTCAGGGTCCCACCTTCCTAGAATTCCTAATGAACACAACCCCCTGGGCAGGACACAGTCTGGAACTGCATTAAATTGCTCAAACCTTTTTTATCCCACTGTTGTGCTCAGTGCAGGGTGAATAGGAATTGTTGGGAATTGAGTGCCTCATATGCAATTGCCTACCCAGTAAAATGTGGAGGATTGCTCTTTTTGAACCCCATTACCCTGCAACATTTGGGACCAATAGCAAAAGCTGAATACAGCATGTAATGAACAACTTATGGAAAGTGGTTTACTAAATAGGAAAAAAAAAAACATTTCCAGTTCCAGCTAGAACATTAACATGGAATAAAAATGTCAAGGGTAGACATAAAAAAAGACTTTTCGTATTTCTTTATGGACTCATAATTTTAGCAGTGCCTGTATTCTCACCTGTTATTTTAGCAAGTTCAACTCTTCACATTTATCTAATTCTTTTATTCTTGGAAGTGACGAGAAAGGTGTTTAAATAAGGCTGTTTAAATGTGAGCTGCTTAAAGACTTGAAAAATAACTCTTCATAGAAGGCAAGGCTGAGGGGCTTGTTTGCTAGGAATCAGCAAATAAGTGGTTCATCAACATAGAAGTACTAATAACAAATACCAAAAGATAGTGAGGAGGTATCTTTCATGCCCCCATCTACATAAATAACAAATTTCATATTAAGAATTTTCAGGCTTATCTGAAATCTCCTCAGTTCAGTCCAGAAATAGTATCCTACTATAAAACAGGGCAGTGTAGTTTAATAGTTTCTAAGTCAATTTCAGTCTGAAGTTTACAGCTTAATTTGGAAACCTGGGTGCCTCCCCTCCAAAATCCCCATAGCAGCATGTGAAGATCAGGAACATAAAATCACCCTCTTAGAAGCCCCTTCGGCCCAATGTCTTATTCTGTTGGTGACCACTGGTGAGTCATAGGTAAAACACTGCAGGAATCTTCCTTATTCTCCCTTTATTGCCTCCTGCAAAGAGAACTTTAGGTGCAAGCCAGACATTACTATGCTTTTCAAAAATGCATTTCTCTAAATAATGTAACTTTCCTTTAGCAAACGATTGGTTTTTTCATGCGATGGAAACAAAACTGGGCACTCTTCTGCCTCATTTCACTTATTAAAGTAATTCACAATTAATGACCTCATTTGATTTAGATTTTTTTTTTCCAGATGGCTCTGTAGCTTTTCCTCAAAGCGTGCTGCTTTGCTGCTTTTCATTAGGTACAAGCAACCACAAGTATTTTGGTGCTTCAGCACTTGTCTACATGGTGGCTGAAAATTTGATACTTAGCCTATTTCCTGGCTTTCCATATTGAAATGTTGCAGCTCAGTAGCCACTGTCTGGAAAAAAAACCCTTCTGATCTTTGGTCTCACCATCATGGGCAGTAAAAGGCAATTCCAACATTCTTGTAGAGTGTTACGGACATAAATTATGTTTCTCTGAACAACTTCATAACAGTGGTATACACTGATTTATACTAGATGGGGTTATTTCTTTCAGTCTGGAGGCTGCAGCCCCCAGAGCGCAGCCAGTCACCTCTTCCATGCCTGTGCAGAGCCCAGAGGATGTAGCTCTGAGTCTGGTCTGTGTTACTCCACAGCCTCTAGCTTTGTCAAGCTCTCCTGTTCAGTCCTGTGGACCCCAAATCCATCTGTCCAGTGATAATGAAAGTAGGTGGTTGACTGTTGCAAACTTTGTCATAAATGAGTATTTCTTGGGTTAGTACCACGTTTTTAGTAACAGCTGGCAGCTGAGGCAGATGTAGTGAACCTACAACGTTCCCTTGCAGTAAAGCAGAAAAGAAAGAGGAAAATGATTGAATCAAAGGCTCTTTGTTTTCTCTGGACATGACTCATTAGACACACTTCTCTCCACTATTGCTGTGTGCAAACTTCTTAAGAGGATCTGACTGTCTTGCAGTCTCCGAGCAGATGGTAGGAATTACATAACGAGTCTAATGAGTTTGGTGTTTGATTGTGTCAGGGTCTCGTTATAATGAATGTATTACCTACTAACAGTCTCCTGTTTGTCCTGGTCCTCCATCTACCAGACTAATCAAGACCTTACTCCATGCCAAGAACAGGGAAACTCTCCAAAACCTTCCCTGGTCCACTGAGGTCATGGAAAAGGCTGTAGTGTAATGTGGCAATGTCCTTAATCACGTAATTTTACTTTAGCCATCTCTTTTCCCATGTGCTGATTTAGCCCTGCTTAGCTTGTGAGATCTGGTAGGAGTACTGGTTCCTGTGGTTAAATTCTAGTTTTGATACCACTACTGCCTCTTTCCTTTCCCTGAAAACCAAACTCCCAATTATGGGACTACAGCTGTGACAACACAGGAGTGCTCAGCTAGGTTTGTGTGTTTTGTAGCTGTTAAGGGAACTAGATCACCAAGTTGAGTAGTACTGAAAACCTGGTTATTCTAACACACCAGTTTTCCTCAAGAATAAAGAACCACTAGTAAAATACAGTTTCTGTCCTGCTAGCAAACTAATAAACTGCTGTACCAATCTGCTCCTGGAACTGCTACTATCCCCCCGCCCTTTTTATCTGCAGCTTCACAACCTGTTCTTATCTGTAATTACTCTGTCAAAGAGCCTAATCTGCCATTTGCAGCAATAACGGATCATGTTGCTAAATCACGACTTTATTAGGCAAACTGTCACGAAGTGTATTAGAAGAGAGAATAATTTTCTTTGTGTTCTGCTCCTGTTAACAGACTTCAGTGGATGGAAGAGTATATCTGAAAATGGTAACTGACTCAGAAGCCAGTTTATTTAATTTGCAAAGCCTGGAGGGTATTTGGCCATCTGCTTCCTGTTTAAACTGAGCCTTTTGGAAAACCTGGCCTGACCTTGCCAAAAGGACAGTTTGGATCTCTTATAAAAATTGAGACCCAGGAAGCATGATTTAATGAGAAGTTCATCACTCACAACCCTTAATCAACATGGAAAACCAAAACAACAGAGCTTGGAAGAAGTGAGACCTGACCAAAGCAGTGAAACTTCAGCCAAGATATCATTAGACTTTTTGGCTGTCTGACCCAGGAGAGGGACTGTAGTCAGGACTGGGCTGTGATGACTCAGGGAGCTCTCTGCATGTGCGCAGGCCCAAGCTGTTACGCCTGCACGTGTCAGCAGCATTTGAGAGAACACTTTCCAGTACTAACTGATGAGTTAGTGTCTGTGGCAGGCTGGGGAGGTGAGCTCTGGAAACTTGCAGACGAACTTTTGGAACTTCTCCTGGCTATACCCCCTTTGTTGGGCTGGTGCTTTTCATTTGTTTTGGTTTTATTTCCCGAGAGAGTCAGCATATTTGGTGATCTCTAGTTAGAGGAGCTGCTGGCTATGGAATAGGACTTCAGCGTAGCCCCTGATTGTCTAAACCATGGATATTTTTGTTGCCTAGGTGGGAGGCATAGGTGGGCTAGAACTGAGCAGTGGGAGATTTTCTAAGATCCTCCTTGTGTTCAGGGCCTTGGCCTGCAGTTGTGATTGCTTTCTGCTTTTACATCAGTCATACCAACATGCAGCTTCAGCTGAGAGCTCTCAGAATTCAGCACTCACACTTCATTTGTCAATCACACCCTTTACACTGCAATGCAAAATTAAATTTTCTTAGCTGCCATAACCTTTTCTCCCCACACATATTCCTTCCCCAATTACTTCAGCTCTTTTGTTTCCTCAGCTGAATTCTGGCCCCATCTTCAGCGCAGCAGCTATCCAGGCTGCATTGGCTGCTGGAAAATCTGTCTAATAGGAGCAGCTATGAATGCTGCTCTGTGTCCTGGGACTTTGGGGATTGGCATACACAAGAGTGAGTGAAGGTCCCATTACCATGGGTACCTTGTACTACCCTGACACAGCTTATGTGCTGTGTCTTCTAAATTTCTTAACCTTCCACATTCACTCTGACTTCTGACCTGTCACCCAGGTTCTTCCTTTCCCTTTGCCCTTGGGCCACAAGTGAAGAGGAAAAGCTGAGCAAAATAAGAAGTGTGCCCAGGAAGAGGAGGAAAGAGGTGCTGTCATTCTCATTCTGCAAACCAGGCAGAAGGTCAAATTGACTGTAATATTTTCCTTGGAAGGCTTGCCTTTCTCCAGACAGTTCAGCCCTCCACTCTTCTAAATCCTGTTGTTGTTTGCATCGGTTGTGCTCCAGCTTGTTGAGCTCAGGTCTGCATAGGAGACAAAAATTTGGTTGGGTTTCCTCTGCAGGCAAAATTCTGTGGCTACTTATGATGGAGCAGCCGGGGGCGTGACTGAGGAGCAGTGACCCCACCACGGGAGGCTGCCTGTGGGACAGCCTGGCTTCCCCAAGGCAGAGTCAGGAGTGAGCCTCATGTTAGTCCAGCTGGGATAGCCTGAACCTTCCCTGCTGCCGGCTGAACCTCCAGCGTTTGCAGCTGCTGCTGGCAATGGCCACTGCCACCAGCTGCTGATTCCCTGGCCAGGCACCAGCATTTGGAACTGCCAGGAGGTGCTGGGGGTGGCTGTGCTGCTTGGAGAGTGCTGCAGAGTGGCATCTAATGGTGCCTGGAAGAGCTGCAAATCAGAGAGACAGAGGCCAGCGCATTGCACGGAAACACTGCCAGGCACAGCCACGCTCCTGATGCCTATTTTTCAGTGTGTCTTTGTTTTCGCTTCTGACTGCACTAAACTCAAGGTCTTGCTTGCTTCTCCCTTGGGGCTCCTTAGCTCAGCTCATGCCTCATGAGCTCCTTTGCTCCTGGCAGTCCTCGGGTCCCTTATCCAGCTGCACAGGCACTGCTGGATAGCACAGAATGCTTCTGGCAGCTGTAAGGTAACCCCTCTCACCTCTCTGCTGTGCTCATTGGCTCACTCTCTTCAGCACTTCTGTCTCCCTCTTCCTGCCCTCACTTTCTAGATAAAGTGTCTTTTTTTTTTTTTTTTTCTCTCGAGGACTAATTTTTTCTTCTGGTGTTCTGTGGAGCTGCTGCTGCTTGTTCTGTCCCTGTCTGCCTTACTTTTGATGTATTTTAAACTCTTCTATTTGGCAATTGGACTTTTCTCCCAAGTGATGCCCAGGAGTGTAGGGATTATGCACAGTCCCAGCAAGCACAGTGATGGTATACGAAGTCCTTGGGGCCAAATTCCCTGTTCTCAGTCCTTATGGCTATGGAACTGACTGAAGAATGTCCCTATTGGCTTTTAGTTTGTGCTCTCTGTCCTTTCAAGACGTTAAGTAGTGTCTAGCTAAAGTAGAAGAAATCTTGTGGCAACTCCCTAGAAAGAAAGGTTGATGGCCCAGGAAAAAAAGGGCTGCAGCTTGTCAATTCACATTCTGCAGAAATTTGCATACTGCAGCAATTCTTGGATTAGTGTCAGGGAAAAAAAATGGCATTAACATTTAGATGTGTGGAATTGCTCTCTTATACAGAGGAGAGAGTTTTCCAGACACCCTTGTTATTTAAGGAGCTTCCCTTATATCCCATAACATCTACTCTTGTTGTCTTATTAGATATAGGGATAAATGGATATGGATCATTTTCCTTTGTAACTGAACTACTGCTCAAAGGTCAGATATGGGCAGGAAAAACCCATTTGTAACATATTTGTGCTATTGCTTGTCACTCAACACTTCAGACATTTCTGCTCTCTTCTCATCATAGTACTTAACAATTTCGGAGTACCAAACTCCTTCAAGCTTCCCCCTAATTTCCTGGTTTGGTAGGAACTGAAGGTTTCCTTGTTTATTTCCCTGTCTGAAATACAGCTCTGCTGAACCATCCGGGGGTTCTGGTGTGATTGCAGCAGGAAGTGTTGCCTTCACGCTGGAGAATAAGATGGAGATCAGGAGCTGTCGAGTGCCTGTGGCTTAGTCAGAGGCAGGAGCTGCTGACTCTTAGTTGAATGTTCAGTCTGAGGCTGCTCCTGAGTGTCCTAGATGTGTTGCCAGTGGTGAAAGGAAGAAGTCAGTGTTCAGTCTGCTTACATTCATTCTTTGGATGGCTTTTTATAGGAGAAGATCCCATGACAAAAATACACACCCACATACATAAAGCTCATCATCAGCCTGCCTCATCTAATTCAGGGAAGAAGCCAGGGGAAGAAGAGCAAATTTGTGAATGTAGATGCAAGAGATGAAGTAAAAGGGACATAAAGAGATGCTGGTCAGCAGGAGCATCAGAAGTACCATTTGAAACTTGTAGTTTAAACAAATCTTGAGTATAACTGCAGCTAAACTATCAGGTGTTGAAGGTGGAGGTCCAGGGAATCTCTGTCATTCTCCAGTGGCAAATATTGCTGCTTTAAACCAAAATATTCCAAGTTACTACATCTCCCTCATTTAAAGTATAGTAACGTATTTGAAATATGTGAATGGGAAAGTTTGGTGCCCAGAAATCATGTGAATGTTCACAAGATACCAGGTATGAAATACCCTGGCATGCACTGAGCTCTGCACAAAGAGACAGCAGACAAATTTGGTATTAAATTTTCCTGACTGTTACTGTTTGTGTCCAGGAGATGTCACTGAGAATCTGTAACAAACCAGCCTAACTGTGTACCTGCTGGTTGGAGTTCCTGGTCTAGAGTGCAGCAGTCTGGGGAAAGCCTGGCTAAATTTGCATGGCAGCATATTCTCCATCACTGCTGACTGCAGACTGTGCAGCTGGAGCTCCAGCTGCCATGCATCAGCATTTGGCATCACCCCAAGGCCATTGGGGAGGTCAATGTGGGGGCTGTCGCTCTGCTCAGCATTTGAAATCTCATTCAGTGCAGTGTGAATGATGGCTTTCTTGCTTTCCCTCTTGGCTGGGAGACTTTGAGTCTCTGCAGGCCTGTTTTTTCCCTAGCAAGGTGAGTTTAGTGAATGATCTAACACAGTTCAGTAATTTTCAGATGTAATCAAAGCAATAATCAACCTTCAGAAAGGAAAAGAGGGGCTAAAGGTAGTGTGCTGATACCATGTCACCAGATGTCAAGAAGAAAAAGGGTTTCCTTGTTCAAAATTCCTATTTTCTAGAGCTCTGAATTTTACCTTGTGCAAACGTTGTATTCCACAGCATTCCAGCTCTCCACGGCTAGACAGCACAGAAGGGACCTTAAATAATCCAGCTGAGGCTGGGAGGATTGGGCAGGGGCAGGATCGGGACTAGCAAGGGACTGTCCACTCTGCAGAGAAATAGCCAGGAACTACGGGAGCACCTCCTTGCAATGACCACCAACACAGGAGCAGGAGAAACTGTTTTGTGGCATCAGCTGTGGTTATCAACAGGGAAAGGCAGTGGTGGATGGGAGCAGCCTGGAAACAGGGTTTATTTATGGGGATTTAGAGGGTGCTTTCAAGGAATGAGAACTCTTTTTCCCCCCCACTCCCATGCTCCTAATGGGATAATTTACTGGATATTTTCCTGAAGAGGATGATTTACTGTCTCGTCTCACAGCTTCCCATTTACTAAAGAGAAACCTAGAATATGGCTGTCCCTTGGGCAAGAGTCCTCTGTGTGTGATAAATGACTCAGAAAACTGTGTCTACAGCAGGACTGCACTCAATATTGGGTTAGAGAATTCCTGAGCCTGGTGCAAAAAACAGGTTTACATGAAGACTGCAGAGAAAGGAGAAAGACTCAGGGAAAAGCATATCCTTATTGCCCTACTTAAGGAGAACTAAGCAATAAGCTACCTGTAATGAAAGCTTTGTTTCATCGTGTTCCTTTATGTGCTGCTGCCTCCTCTGTCTGCTCTCAGCTCTGCGTCCAAGCTGGTGAAAAAACCCCTTGTAACTTCTGTGTGGTTGGAGTGATGCCCGGATTTATTAGTGGAACCAAGTCAGGATTGGTGCTGAAAGTAAACAGGGTTTGTGCTGTTCGCTACAGCAGCTCTTGGAGCTGAGCATCATGTCAGGAGAACTGTAAAGGCTGTTTGGTTCCAAGGGGCTTGGCTCTGTGCTTCCTGTAGCTCTACCTGAATCTGGATCAGGGAATCCCTCAGAAAGGGACTCTTCTTAACCTTGTTGCTTACTACCTTCCAGTGCTGTTTAATAGAGGTTTGATGCAAATAAGCATGATAAGCAAAATTCCTCCATGCACGTTGAGCATTTTTTTGTTTCCATCTTTAAGGAAAGACCTAAGCCTGGATTGGTCCCAGGCTTGCATCGTGGGTTATGTGTGTGTATTCAAAGCTTCTACGCTCTGTTACTTCATTTCATTTAATGTCTAGAAGGAGTTGGAGAGTGCTGTACCTATACATAGGGAAATATTGTAATATTATCACAAGATATTATTTGGAATGGGAAACAAAGAACGAAAAAAACCACTTAATCAGAATTGTGCAGAAGATTAATGAAAAAGCTGAGAGTCTCGAAGGCTCGAATCTCAGCTGGAGTAAACAGAGGTAGTGAAACTACAGTGAGTTGTATCAGATGAGAGCTGATGATGATTACAGGATGTGGGTGCTTTACAAGGAGAAATATGCCAGTGTTTCCCACTCGAGTACTGAGCAGTCTGTCCAAAGGCATAAAATCACTCTCTAAACTTCGCAACTTGTCTTTTGCAGGAGGAAGAGGGAAGGATGGGGCACCCATTATAACCTTTCCAGAATTTGCAGGATTCAGCGAGATACCTGATGACGATTTTCTGAACGTGGTCACTTATCTAACCAGCATTCCCAGGTGAGGCTGAGCACAAATGTCTGTTGATTTCCTACAGAGTTTTTCTTCCCCAGTGGCTTGCTGATTTTAGTGGTGCTATCAAGGCATACCAGTGCCTCTGCATCTCTCCAGTCATTATGAAACTTCCTTATCTGCTGGAGGCCCTAGGAATTATTTCTGTTGTTTGCATGGGAAAGAAAACTTCGCACAGGGCAGGTTGAACTGAACTGGAGCAGGAGTCGATCTGAAGAGCAGCAGCAAAGGCGGCAGATCAAAGGGTGCTGAGAGGGGTTGTTTGTGAAATGTCAGGGGCACTGGATGTGATATGGGAAGGGCTGCTTCAGGAAGGAGCCATACTTACATAGGTCCCATGTCTGCTTATTCTCTGAGTGCATCTTTCTATGCAGCTTTCCCTTTGCTGAGAAAGCAGGTGAGGTGTCCCATTGACAGGATTCTGGCAAGAACTGTGCTTTCTGATACTTCATTTCTTTGGAGATTGGTCCACAGCCAGATGTTTTCCTTGCTTTTTGCCTGCAGCTTTATAAGGATGGTGAAGCAAACTGACTTCCCCTGCTCTGAGGAAGTGTGCTAGGGCATGACTGCTGAATTACTTTTTGTTTATCTAAGAGAGCTTAATATTTTTTCAGTCCCCTGATCCTGTGTCTAGACCATGGCTGCTTGTGCTAGTGAGAAGCACAGCAACAATTTATTATTTCCTGTGGTCTTCTGTAGAAAGGTGCTCAGAGGATCATAGTGGAAAACGTGCCTCCGTCAAGTTTGGGTGAGAAATTTTACAGCTCCACCTACATGTATTCACCATATTTGCCAAAGTTGCTGCCAAAGAGTTGCCAAAGCAAGCTGAGAGAAACCACATACTGTGTACTTAACAGCTTCATTGTTTCACTCTGCTCTGTGGGACTTTTGTTCTGCCAGGGGAAACTCTGTTTTGAGTATTTCTTCACTCGCTTCAGGACTGGGAGGGCGACCAGCTTCAGGGTATATAAAACAGCAGCAGTGGGTGAGAAAACCACAAAACTAGTTTTTCAGTTCTTTGTACTTGGTATGCAGGGAGATGATTCCCAGAGATTTTGTCACATGTTTGGGAACCAGCATGTTACCCTGTCAACATGATAGACAGAAATGCTTTGAGCTTCTTCAGCCTGTGTGAAACCCAAAAGCACAGAGGCGTTCAAAACAAATTAGCCAAATTCATGAAGGATTGCTCCTTCAATGGCAGCTGGACACAATGGCTCAGATGCAAACTCAGGCTGAAGAAATTAATTTAGTCCTTAATGCTGGGACTTGGGAGAATATACCAAGAGAAATATTATCCTTCTCATTTTCCTGCTGCCTTTGTCTCAGTAGCCACTATCTACCAACACTGGAGTCAGGGTGTTGAGCTAGATGGACCTTTGCTTTGATTCAGTTTCAGTTCTGTGTTTTCTCTTCCCCTGAGGAATCCCAGAGCCATGTGCAAAGAATGAAGAATTGAGTTTCAAAACTTTGTAAGTCAGGAGAGCTGCGATAGACCTGTTTTACAGATGATGAGATATGTGTGAGTAATATCTCACTCTACAGATAGGCTCACCAGAACCCGGGTTGAGTAAGTGACTGTTCAGTTTGCTCTACATGACTTGCTCAAGGTCAGTGACAAGCTGGGGTTTGAAGGTACATTTTCTGCATACCAGCACATTGGTTTGGCTCTTAGGTTCAATCATAGACCACACAGTAGGGATGTGAGTGTTCCAGGGAATTTTCTAGTCTTTATTGCAGTGCTTTGAGAAAGATTGCTGGCATTTCTTGAGTCATTCTTTGAAACTTGCCACTATCTCTGTAAATGGTGAGGGAGAAATATGTTAATTTAGAAGAAGAACCTGAGCAGCAAGCTTTGTGTGATTTATGACATAATTATACAGAGTTCAAACTCAGTGAGGCATAAGTAGTGGACCTGTTTGGGTGCAGCAGAGCCCTGTTCATCTGCAGTTGGTTGGTCCATGCACACAGTGTCTCTGCCATGAACCTTAGCAAGCAGTAAAGGGTCTGCATTGTTACTTTTGCCAGCACTACTGTACTAGATAGTGCTGTGTGTGATATAACAGCATTCCTGTGCATGTAGTTTCACTGCTAGTAGTCCACCTTTTACTTTAGTTCTCAAGAAAGATGTGAAGGTATCCAACAAAGTGACCAAGAACAGAGAATAGTCTCTAACTCTTCTGCAGTTACAAAGGGTATGGCCATGAATCAGGTGAGATGAAATATAGTTTGAAAAGCAGTTCATCCTATTTATCATAGAAAACACTTCCTTCTTCAGAGCTTAGTGAACCAGAGAAATCAGCATCATTTTCCAGGCAAATGTAGAGAAAATATCTGTCTTTTACAGTGTCTGGTTTTGCATATCCTGTACGATAAGGTTCATGCTAGTTGTGGAGATAAGCTCTGTGATTGCAGGTAACATCACTCAGTGTTAGCGACTTTCTGAGTCCCTCTGGAATGACCAATTTTATATGCTCATACGACAAAAGATATGACAGTATTGAAGATCAGCCCAGAGAGACTTTTGTAACCTGATTCATCTTCCCTCTGGTTGAACACCTGCTCCACCAAAGGGGTCTGCATACAAACACATCCACAGACACTCAGTAACATGGTGTAGGCACACGCATACCTCTGTGCATGCACTAGATAGCTCCAGAAAGGCCTTTTTTACTTGGCTTTTTCCATGGCCAGAATTCCTTTCTCTTTAACTTGGCATGGATTAACTACTTTGATAAACAGGTGCTCTTCTCTCCTTCCAAAAGAGGTCAGGAAATTCGACATCTCCTGACCTCCTCAAATCAGTGTTCAAGGGCTAACCTGAATATAGAGCTGAGGATGGAACAGTTCTGCTGATTGCAGATATTTCATTCAGGGAAAGGGAACCTCTCTGCCAGACATCTGTAGATCTAGGCAAATGTGCCAGAATTCATTTTGGAGGTAAGCCTGATGTTTATCTGCTCTTCAGGATTGTCTTCAAATCCTTCTTTTCAGAGAACTGGTGAAACCCCAATGCATTTTCATAATGAGGGTAGACATATTACAGTACTGACACTGTGAAAACATTGATAGAATGTGTGTGTGTGTGTGTTTGTTTTTAAACAAACTTTCTCTGGATGCACGCTCGAGTGGGGGTTCTCAGCTCTACATCCCCTTGTGCTGATGCTGCCATCTCGGCCAGGCTCTTCCCGTGGCTGTTTGCCTGCATCCATCCCTTGGTGCCAAATGACATTCAGACCTTGGTATGGCTTTTCAGCATGCTGGTTGAAACAGGATCATTTGCTGACACTCTCTCTGTTTCCCTGGCTAAATTTAGGACTTCAGTCAGTCCTGTCTAGCTGAAAAGAAAAGAAAATCCACAACTCCCCCTCTCCCCGCAACAACAACAAACAAACAACCCCACAAACAAGCAAAACAAAACAAAAAAACCTTCACATCAAAAAGCAAGCATACAAATACCGTTGGCTTATCTAAGTGACAGCAACTGATACCGTCCTGAACATCATTTGAACATGAAGACCCCAGGTTGAGACTTTGGTGATTAGTTTCTCACCCTTTCTGTAACAATCTGCAACACACACAATATCTTTGTTGCCTTTATTTGAACATTATCAAGGAATTTTATTCCTTGGAATATTTGTTGAGCTACTGAAGGATATGCATGTGTTTGTGTGTATCTAAGACTACTGAAGGGTATGTATACATTCGTGTATTTATAAAAGGTAAAACAGATGAATTCTCTTCCCTGTGCTGAAAGGCGCTTCTGCAAACACATTTTCTGTCCTCTGCAGAGAGCTGCATGTTGCACTACTAAAGAGGAAAGGTCGTGTATTGTCATTGAATTTTGTAATCCTCAGAGGAATGCTGTAAAAATATTGAATTGGGAAATTCAGTGAGTTTTCCTGTTAGCAGTATGAACTGTTAGGAACATTCACATGGCATCCTAGTTTTGCACAATACTTTGGCTTTCAGTTTTTGATCCTGCAGAGCTGCAGCATGAGCTCAGAGTTGTTACTGTGTCGATGGTCTTCAGTAGATTATTGACGTGAGTTTGTATAAAATAACCCATGGAAACAGTGTTCCTGGGCTGGTCCTTGTATGGGCAGTGGAATAGGGATCGAGGAGATACTTGAAACAATTTTTTTTTCTTAATCTATGATTCGATGTTTGATTGCAGTATGTCCTCTGAATATGACATTTATACTCTTCCTGCCTGCCTCTGGTTTGTCCTGAGGTGACTGTACTTCTCAGAGTGTACTTCTTAGCTTCTCCAATGCTGAGTGCTCTTGGAAGGCAGAGAGAAGAGCAGTCCCACTGAAACCTTGTACTCCAGAGTGGGATTTTTGAGAGGGAAAGAGAGGATGGGGTATTTATGAGGTCTACATAGGTGGAATGGAGCACCAAATCAGTGCCTGCTAGATCCTCCTTGAAAAGCACAGAGAAGGAACAGGAACTGTTATTCTAGCCAATATGTTAAAAAGGATGGTTCTGAATGACTTGCAACCCCAGAACAAGTTTGTGATTGGCAAAAAGAGCTCTTCAATTTCTGCTTTGCCTACCAGAATTCCTGTGGCTTTGTGTACTCAAGTCAGGGAATAGTGATGCCCTGGAGCTCTGTGCCCCTGTCAGGTGTCACCTACTTGGAGAATGAAGACTGCAGGGGGGTGTCTGATATCTTGAATTATTTTGCAGAAAAAAAAAAATCTAGGTGTTTTGTCTTCAAAAGAGCACAGTGTAATTTGTGATCCTGAACTATTCATGTCACCTAGACTGGCAGCAGAGTAGCACAGCAGCTGAGAGAGCCAGCAGATAAAATATTCATGTTTTGTGTAAGCTGCTAGCCTTATGCTGGAAAGAGAAATTTTGCTGGCTTTCCTTTTCATGTGCATTTCTGCCAAATATTCATTCTTTCCACTGTACGTTGTGTTTTCATAACGGGCTCTGAGCGTGATGTGACGGAGGCTGTGTTTTGCTGCAGTTCTCTGCCTTGGAATGAGAGTATCTCCCTGTAACCCAGCACACCTATTTCATCTGTTTTGCAGTCTGGAGGCTGCCAGCATCGGATTCATCATCATCATAGACAGACGACGGGACAAATGGAGTGCAGTCAAGGCATCCCTGACACGAATAGCAGTAAGTGCTTGCTTTTGTTATTTATCTTCTAGAAATTAAAATTGTCTGCTGAACCTTCAGCACACGATACAGCCTCCTGTGCTCATTTTAAGCTCCCATTTTCTGGCTGTGAATGCAGATTCTCCCCTGCCCTGCAGCTCGTAAGTGTTAAGTAAGAGAGGGAGGAAGCTGCAGAAAGAAACTACATAGTCTTGTTTACTGCTGAATTAGGACAAATTCCTTATTTTCTGGGTTGACTGCAATATGAATGCTAGTAATTTGAAGTTGGTTCCTAGAGGAGTATAAAAGGCACCCCTTCTGTGCCCTGAGGAGGGATGACGTGGCCTGCTTATGAAAGAAATAGATCCCAAGGGATTTGTGTTTGCATGGTAGTAAATTATCTCTGTCAGAAACTCTTAATAGCTTATTATATCTCATTTGCAAAAGTCAGAGCTGGGCACTGATTTTCAGTGCTAAGAAAAGCAGCTGGTTTTATACGTCTCTTACTAGGAACATTTACTGTGTGAGGATCAAGCACTTACACACAGACATGTAGGATGGAGGGATGACAAAGCCAACTTTAAGTTCTTTCAAGGTATTTAGACAGAAATGTTTTTCATTCTCAGGCTTTTTTGCTGCTCTCTTCAAGAAATTGTTCTTTTTTTATGCTTGATGAGCTCAGAGGAGTGTGAGAGATGTGGGCTGGGTGTTGCAGGCAAGGCCATGTCTGAGGAACGTGTTGAATGCCTCTGTGTGTGTAAAAATATGTAAGGTTAAAAAGGTTCAAAACCCTTTGCAGAGTGAATAGGTAGGTCAGCTTGGGGAATCCATCTGTGCCACCAGCTTCCCCCACCAGTCCAACGTGGGCAGCCAGCTTTGCCCTCTAGTGGCTGCAGCCTAAAAAATGGGAAAACCTCTGGTGTGGTGCTGCAAATGGGGCTTGGTGGGCTCGGATCTGGGGGAGAAAGGCACTTGTCAGGAACTTCGGAGCTCTGTGATAAATCTATATCAGGAAACAACATGTGGCTGGGCAGTAAAGTCCATGGGTCAGTCTTCCTTCTGGATTTGGAAATAGTGACAATGAGCACGTGCTGACAGGACCAGCTGATACAATGAGCAGCCGGACTGAGCAAAATTCAGTGAGTCCTACTTGCTTTGCCCTGGTGAGGAAACACTTGGCTGAAAACTCCCTTGTGAGGTAGAAATGTGCTTTCTAAGAATTCTGTATTTCTTGCAGGGAGCATTTCCAGGAAACCTGCAGCTGGTGTTTGTCCTGAGACCCTCCCGCTTTATCCAAAGGGCAATCGCTGACATTGGCATTAAACTCTATCGAGATGACTTTAAAATGAAGGTACCGGTAAGCATGCAGCTTTTTGTCCATGCATTTTCTTTATCTCCATTTCTGCAGTTCCGAGGTGTCAGCAATTTCTCATAACCCAGGATTGCGAGTGGCAACCAGGGCCTTTCATCCGGGTCTGTGTGGTGATGCCAAAGAGTTAATTAGCACTGGATGGTTCACAGTATTTAATGGACACGTTGCCATGTCCAGTCTGGCTATAAAATGTGGCTCGGTTTATAAGTACTGACATTTTAACTCAGTGGAGATGTTCCCCTCGTGTAGGCAGAGGTAGATCCCACTCCAGTGGCAAACATAAGTATTCAGGACTACAGAGCAGCAAAAGCCTAGGGCTGAATTCTGCACTATTTGATGGGTTATCCATGGGAGCGCTGACTGTCCCTGTAACATTGGTTATTCTGAGTGTCTTTTATGATTCCCATGCCCTCAAGGTTCAGAGTTTGTTTTTTACTTCTTTTTATATGCACTTGGCATATGCTGTAGGTTGATGAGACCGATTTGAAGAAGGTTATCAATCATGAAAGCGTTTGAGATTATTCTGTGAGAGGTCTTTTAGGAGTTGTTTTTAGCTGCATGTTTGTATGTGGTGTCAAAAGTTTTTAAGTTTTATGAATAAACTTGAATTATGATTATTGATGATATTTCATCCTGGATCAGACACATGCTGTGTTCCACAGTGACTTTACTGGAGGGGTTTCAGATGACTGTTTTGGATTTTGCTTTTGGGTTTACGTTGTTTTGCAAAATACTCACAGCTCTCCTCCAACAAATTCTAGCTCTGTCAATAGTCAAGTTTGAAGTTCGGGTGTTTAAAATACTCTGCTTCTCCTGAAGTGAGAAACAGCAGCTGTTTTTCACAGTGCATACAGAAAATGAACCATGAACATACATTTGGTTTCTGTGGTTAAATTGCAACATTTACTGTCATTTGGTAAGGGTGGCTTTTTGGTAAGATGCAAAATTGATGAAAAAATTTATGTTTGAATACAAACCAAAATATTTTATAGTACTTTAAAAAATTGATGTACCTGTATTTAATATGCCACGATCTGTTACTATAGCAACATTTGTACCAGTGACTGCAGCCCAGAAAGGGACAACTTCATAAAGGACTGGCATTTTCCAACAATTCAGCATTTCCTATACTTTCAATTTATTTGACATCGGAGTTGCATTTCAAAACTTGGAAGGGATCAAAGTTTGAAGGGAGGTTAATTCTAGGCAAGGGTCAAGCACTGCATTAAGTATAAAATGATAACTTCTCTTTCTTACCAGCAGAAAAATCAATATATCAGTTTAGTTTCGGGTCATCTTGAATATTTTGATCCATCCTGAGTATGTCCACAGAGCTCTTAGAGAGCAGCCTTACAAAAACTAAGAGCGTGACGCTTGCTGGATCCACCTGCCTCCTGCCCAGATATCTGTACACAGCCTGTCAGATTTATATACAGGCTGCCCACACGTGTCTGATGCTATTCTAAGTTGCTTAGGGTTGAACTACAGGTATTCTAAATTCCTGGGATCTGTCATGCTCTCTGGAGGGGCTTTTCTCCTGTGTTGCAGCCCATCCTAAAAATATCATCTGGGCATGTGCTTGTATACCCCAGTTTCAGAGCATGGAAGTTACTGAGAAAGATGTCTGTTTGTCCTTCTTGAAAACAGCATCCTAAATCCCAAGCAGGAGAACAGGGCCAGAGAGTTCTTGTTCCACTGGAGATGTCCTTACTCAAGGAATTAGGGATCAGTACCCATCTTCAGTATCACCATGATCTTTTAAATTGTTTGCAGGTTGTTTGTTCATGTTGTGTGTTTGGCACTGTGACAGAATTCATGTCATAATTGGGCTGTGGATGGGTGGCATTTCCTATCACAACTGTAAGTGAGTGAGGACCAAGACATGGGCATTTATAAGGGGCTCCAAGAATATTGTGTGCATTTGTTAAGGAAACATTTGTTCAGTAGTTTATTTGAGCTATCAGACTGTAAATGTGCTCAGTAAAATAGATTTCCTGGGTTAAATCAACACTGGAATGAGTAGAAGCTAGAAGATGAAACAGGAGCTGGAAATAAAGGCTGAAATAACCAACCAGACACAAAAAGGAAATGCAGGATTTATATCACATTGGCATACAAATGTGGGTAATAAAAATTCATCAGGTAGATTTCTATTGGGATAGTGATTTGATTCGATAGCATTAACCAGGATCAAGATATAGAAATATAGGAGACGCAGCAGGGTTCCTCTGAGATTAAATTCTGAGAATTCAAAAGGAACACCCAGAGATGTACCTGAGGAACCTCCCATCATAGGAAATGAATTAAAGCATCTTCAGAGCATACATAAAAGGCTGAACAATCTGCCCACAGCAGCCACTTCCTTGAGCTTTGTAGGCTGTGACTTCTTTTTGACAGCCTAACCCATCAAGAGCCCCCCAACAGCTCCATGTTCCACACTGACCAGCTCATGCCCTTCTCTAAACTGCTGCTCCCTTGCACTCTCCAGCTGACTGACTGTGGCTGTCTTCTGTCTGGCAAGCAGCGTGGGAGATGCTAATGCTCTCTTAGATTGGTTTCTTAGCTGAACGCTGGATTGCTCATAGGCTTTCTCCTGCAGAAATGCCTGCATGGTGAAGACCCATGCCCTGTTGGGTAGCACCATAGCTGGCAATATTAATAGGTTTGTTTTGTGGCTCATGTTGAGCATACCAGGTTAAAGCAAACATAACATTTTTCCTAAAAGAAGACTGCATGACAGTGTTCCTCTGTAGTTTCAGCGAGGTTTGAAGTATCAGAAGATTTCCAACTTGTCAGCAACATCTCTGATGGGGAAAAACTACAAAGCAGTTAAGACTTACTTTTTCAAATGCAATTTCCAATTCAGAATTAGTGCATAGACTTTATGTTCCGGTCTGAGGCCTTTTCAAGATGATGCAGCTTTTTGAGTTTTCTGGCTTTGATCATAACAGAACAGTGTTTCATAACACATTCAGGGAATAATTTTTCTTTTAACTTTGCCTGAGATATGCACCTTTCTTTGCCTCAGTTTCTTCACCAACAAGATCTTCTGGTTTCCGTGTTTAAAGACAGGGGTCAAGGAGAAGATGAGCTGCTGGAATTGAAAAAGAATAGAGTGAGGGCCTACTTGAAAATACTCAGCCTTGTACGGGTCCTTGGGCCCAGATGCATCCTCCGCTATACTCTTGTATCCAAATTTGGTTAAAGTCTGCATGGATGGACAACTACATGTGGTTTTAAAAACTAGTTTCATGATGGGTTAGGAAGGTAATAGTAATGGGTCATACTCTGCCTGGAAGTGGACAACAAGTGGAGTGTTGTAGTGATACCTGCTGGGACCTGCCCTGTTTGAGGTCTTCATCAGTGACATGGAAGAGGCAACAGGCTGCACTGTCATCGAGGGTGCAGACGACACTAAACCAGGAGGAGAAGTTGGTGTACTGCAAGACAGGGCCACTGGAACAGAAACTCAAGGAATGGGCTGACCAGCACATTATGTTACTTATACAAAAGGGACAAAGCAAAGTCCTGCAACTGGGAAAGACTTTCCTTCTAGAAGGGTTTTCCTCCTCGAGAAAGAACCCGTGTTCTTCCCTTCCAACAAAGCAACAGTTGAGAAAGATATTAAGAAGAAAAATATTAATCTGTAACGATCTGGAAATATTAATCTAGAGTAATCTTGGAGAGCCAAGAAGGTCAGGACTTGGAGCATGTGTTCTGTAAGAAGATGCTGAGGGAGCTGGGCTTGTCTAATGTGGAGAAGGGAAGGCTTAGGAGGGTTAATATGACACAGCAGCAGCTTTCCAGTCCCTCCAGGCAGGTTCCTGAGAGCTCACAGCTCATGCATGACAGTAGGACAAGAAATAACTGGCATAAAGTGAAACAAGGGCAGTCCTGACTTGATATAAGGAGAAACCTTTTCACCACTAAGACAGTCAGGCAGCAGACCAGACTGCCCAAAGAGGTTGTACAATCTCAGTCCTTGGATGTTTTTAAATCTCAGGTGGATAAAGCCCTGAGCAAGCTGGTTTGATCTCACAGCTGACCCAGCTTTGAGAAAGAAGCTGGACTAGAGAGCTGAGGTTCCTGCCATCCCAAATTATTCTAGAAAGATTCTGTAACAAAGATCAGCTAAAAACCCGTTCAGGTTTGTTCTCTAGGCTTTTCTTAGAGCACTCTTAGCCTAGAATATGCATCCTCTCATCTCCATACATCTGCACTCATCTCATTGTCCACAATGTTTGCCAGTGTACTTACCATGGTCCATTGGAGCTTGCTGACATGCAAAGCCACTTAAGCTTTCTTTAAATAGAGTCAAGTAACACATTTGATGTATTTATGACATTTGTTTATTTAAAATGCTTAGTCATTTGTGCTCAACTTTTTATTCTTCTGTTGCTGAAATCATGGCATACCTTCCAGCTGTTGGAACAACAATAAATGTGTGTTATTTGTGTAACCACTTGTGCTGACAAATTTACAGTGGTTGCCAAAGGTAATGCTGGTTATTTGAAGCTGAACTCAAGTCTTGTTTGGCTTTCTTCAAGCAGGTCTAGTGGTAAGGAGATTCTAAACTAAAAAAATGGATCTAGGTTTATCTCTCCTTTCCCTTCCTTTATGATTTTAAATGGAAAAATGCCAGTGAATTCGGTGAATGTACAGTGCCAAAAAAAATCAGAAAACTGAAAGAAAAATCTTATTCTCAATGGTTTCGTTTCAGCACTTTCCTGGATCAAGTGGTTGGTGTTGAGGAAGCTGTTTAACTTGCCTGTGCATCTGTTTCTCTGTAAATAAATGTTATCTAGAGAATAAATTATTTTATGGAAGTTTGTATGAACATTATCAATACTGCACTTTTGCTCTTGATGCACATGCAAAAGGAGTCAGCCCAGCAAGGAGTAAGATGATGTCAAATCAAGGTTTGTTCAAGAATGTCCATGTACACATTGAGAAGGCAAAATCTAGAGAAAATAAACTGTGGCCATGGCACGAGACAATGCAGAATGAGAACTGATGGCCTCTGGTGGAACTGCAGTGGGCATATATGTTAAGGCAAACCCAGATCCCAGGAAAAATGATTGAAAGGCTCGTTATTTCTCTCAGTCCAGTGTGTTTGGATTCGTTTCAGATCATCATGTTAAACTCTGTCTCTGATCTGCACGGCTACATTGACAAGAGTCAGCTGACCCGGGAGCTGGGAGGAACCCTGGAGTACGGGCACAGCCAGTGGATCCACCACCGAACTGTGAGTGCTGCTGCTCTTCTCACACGTCTGCACCAGAACTGCCCCGGTGACAAATGCACAGCAACCACTGAGCAGTAACTTCTCAGTTGCATTACAGCCTATAGATTCTGCTAGGGACTCGGGGAAAGAGGAAAACTGTGACTCAAATTGAGAAAGGCAAATTCTCCAGAAGTTTGTAATAGAAGCAGTAATTGTATCTTGCTGTGCACCTGGCCCAGGGCCTAACAGTGTCATGGTATTCTTACTCAGCAAGGTCTGTGGGCACATTCTCTTGTCTTTTAAATAATTGATGGGATTCATAGGCCTTCAGCTGAAATTGAAAATAGGCTTTAGCACTTTACGAAGGTCAAAAGTAAGGTCAAAAGTCTCACTTTAATGATTAATTATGTCCATACTTTTAAGAGAATAAAAATACTCAGGGCACTATATTTTATTTTTCATTTCTGCACTATACAAGCATATGCTCCAGCTGGGTCTTTTTTTGGGTAACTGAAGAACAGTTGTTAGTAGGAAGACAGAAAGACTCTTTTTTCTTTTGGGGAAACTTGTACAGGTTTGATTGTTTGTTCCCTTTTTGGGCTGGTTAATTCATTTCAGTGTCTGCTTCAAAACAATGTAAACAATTCATTATGGTGCCCAGTTAAGATGACAGTTCACAAAAAACAGACTCCAAACTCTGGCACATTAGCAGACAAAATATTGTCTCATTCTTCCTAAGCAAAAATGGACTAAGGTGGGTCATGATCCTGGAAAATTAATTAATTTCATAGAGAGTTTTATACAATATTTGCATCTCTCTTTGTGTGTCTACTTGCAAGATTGGTATGTTAGAGCCCACATCTAATGTGAGCCTCAATGTTTTGCAAAATTCTGAGCAGCCCTGGGTTTGAGTCTGTTGTTGCTGATGGGCAGGTTACATCTAACTCATAAAAAGAGCATTTCTGAGGTAATTTAAGTGAAATCACTTTTGTCACTTGCTTGCTATAGTTTTTTTTGTACTTTGCTGTCCTTATAAAATTAAATTTTACTCTCTTTGAAAACCACCAAATATTTCAGGCTTCTAAATATGCAAACATAGAATCTGAATTTCATCTAACATTGATTTTCTACATTTATAACTGTTGACTAGAATGAGGTTAGGGTTGAGATGGGTGAGCAGGCTTATGTGTCAAAAGTATCAGAAATAGGAAACTGTCCTTGCAGGAAGGGGGAGTGTGAAGGAATGAATCATCTATATGAACTTTCAAACAGCAAAAGGTTTGAAAATATGAAGGGGAATAAAAATATGCACAAGAAAGGTTGTATTATTAATGACAGGGCTTTACATAAAGCAATAATACATAGTTTGGTAAAATATGCAAACAAAAGTGAGCCAAGAATTTAGGGGAGTAGGGCTATGTAATCCCCAGACGTTTTGGTTAAATTTGTTGGAAAAACTTTTACCAAGCCCAGAGACTCTGAAAAAAAACCCCAACCCACAGATGTAACTTAGGTACATGAAACAATTTATTGCTCATATACACAGGAGAGAGTGGGGGCAAACGTGCTGTTAGGTGAAACACTGATGAGTTCCTGGTGCAGTCAGCCAAGGAATATCTGCTGGATTAGAGGTTGTCATCAGGGAAGTGTCGGCTTCCATGGCACCTTGAAACAATCTGACTTCCAGTCTGGCTGAGCTATGGTCTTCATGCTCTTTGCTGCTTCTCTGTGTTCTCATATCTTGTCCTGCCACTGCTTTCCTTCTGAAAAAGCTTTAAATTCTGGCTAAATGGCAGTGACACAGTGACCTCCTTGCATCACTCACTGTTTCTGCTCTCCTCTCTTGGCTGCTGGGAGTCTATGGACTTTTTTTGCCCACAGACTGCATTTTTGGCTTTCAGTAAATGGCCTTTGGTCATGGACAGCCATGTCTGTGTTGCAGTCAGAAGTGTGACATTTCAGCCAACTCTAATCCAGTAGTTTCAGTGCTGAGAACAGCAGGATACAGCTGCTGAGCACTAAGATAGAGCATATGTGGGTCTGTACTGCTTGTGTTGCAAGCAGACATGAATTTATGGGGGAAAGGGAAGAAGGTTGTGAACTGTGCTAGCATTGCTTCATGGGGGGCACGTTTCAGATCACATATGTGGGCTAATTTCTCTCTACACCTTTTGGATGATGATCTACCTCCAGTTTGCTTTTCACTGTGCACACAGCATAATCTCACCTGCCATGGTGGCAAACAATGAATTCCCAGCAACAACTACATAGTGTTTGATTGGGTGTAAGAGCATCCCTAGGGCTTGTTGATTGACTCAGACTAGTGGGGTGTTAGATCATAAAGGACCAAGAATAAAGAGCTATACAGAACAACACAGTCACCCCCAAATCTGGGCATGATCATGAAAAAACATCCCTTGCAGTTACTTGCTACTAGATACAAAGGTTTTAATCCCATGTCACAGGTCTGAACATTATATTCTGCTCTGAGAAGGTGGCATTGTTTTTTTTAGCCTTCTTCACTTCTCTGTTCTTCATTAAAACCACAGATTTCTGACAATTTTTGTGTTGGTGCACTCAAGTGATAAAGAAACAGCAAATTTCCAATGAATTTATGCATTTTAACTGTATTTGTAGTTACTTGTTCCTGTATTTGTGTACTAGAATAGACAGATGGGAGGAAGTGACTAGAATGCATCTGGTACAGATAGGCAAGATGGAGATGCACATATCCAGAAGTCAGGGGAAGACAGATTACTGCTGAGTGAACAATGGCTGTATAAATATAAAGGCT
Organism: Melanocharis versteri; assembly: GCA_013397845.1. NCBI lineage: Eukaryota > Metazoa > Chordata > Aves > Passeriformes > Melanocharitidae > Melanocharis > Melanocharis versteri. Next base: position 411,139 of record VZTG01004282.1, read on the forward strand.
TTGCCCTATATATTTTAGTAGTGTTCTCAACTTAAATAAAGCCTTAATTAAAATTTTAAACGCAGCAGAATTTCCCAGCAAGCATGGGCAGAGGATGTGAAGTTCCAGGCCTGGCTTTGAAGCTGATGTCCTCTGTGGTTTCATTATGTCTAGTGAGCTCTGGGAGTTCCCCTTTGGCTCACGGAGGTGACAATACGTGTGGACCTGTGAAAAGGTCATTTGTAACACATGGTTTAATTTGTAACTTTTAGCCCCAGAAAAGGCAGCGTGACCAGCTTTACAGGCATGTAATACTTGCAGCACGGTGTGCCTGAAGCACAAAGTGCTGTTAAAGGGCTAGGGGTAAATAACCCATCTGTGACTTTATGCTCTTGCTTTTCCAGGCTATTGAAAACTTTGCAATGACAGTAAAAACAACAGCACAGATGCTACAGACCTTTGGAACAGACTTAGCAGAGACTGAACTTCCCAACGATGTGCAGTGCACAGAAGAGCTTCTCTCCTCACACTCCGACCACCACAGCAAGCTGAAGGTGATTGTTGCTCCATGATGGCTCCAGCAGTGTAATAGATGAGTTCTGATCTAACAATATTTTCTGCCATCACTTGGTAGTCCATTTTCTAGAAACCACTGAGGAGGACAGAAACCTGGGTTCAGGACTTTGATTCGATTCAGCTGTGGAAAAGGACATTTTAAAGCTTCAGGAATGGGGAAATGTCACTTCCACTGTGTGAGAGGGAGTGATGGGATCACATCTGGAATAGCATGGGCTCCTGATGAAGAGTTCATCAGAAAGGATGGACTTACATTGGAGCAGAAACAGAGAACATCTGTGAGGATAGTCAGGAATAGACAGAATGATCTAACTAGATGATGACTGTGGTTATGTTTAAAAAAGGAGTTGGGGCTAGCTTAGCTTTGCAGAGTAAGGATCAGAAGTAAATATTACTACTGTCAACAAATGCCTTAGGTTACACACAAGATTAAAATTACTACTTAAGCTATATTAGCACAAGAACAATTTTTCTGGAAGAGCTGTGCAATGCTGTGGGGATTCATCAGGTGGCAAGTTAATGTTTGAGCCTCATTGTCTTTTTTATTGCTCATCTTTCATGCCGGGAAGACTCTTCTGTGGGTGACTTCTTGTAGCTGATGTAGTGTGGCTCAGCATGTCACAGTGTTGTTTGAGGAAATCCCATCAGGAAGTGCAATGTCTCAGCCCAGTCTCTCAGCTCACAATCTACAGCATACATTCGATTTGTGGTAGAATGTTTTATTCTGCAAATGGCCTGGTCAGATGTGCAATCTGCTCAGAAATTACTCTATTCCTTTTCTCAGAAATAGATCTACTATTCAAAGTGAGCAGGTTTAGGTCTCTGCATTTGCTAGAAAAACATATCACCTTTGGTAAGCATTTATATTTTGTTTCAAGTATTTTGTACCTATGAAAGAATCCTCCTTTATCATTACTATGTAGTCATGTAAGAGATGTGATTGTTGTTAGAAGTACATACAGTTTGGTTTTTGGCTTGTTTTTTTCCCCTCAGGATGAGCTGAAGCTAGCAGTGAAGCAGGGGGCCACCTTACTGACATGCATCCGGGAGCCAGTCACCCGAAGTGCCAACAGCAAGCTCAGTCCAGATGAGCTGGAAAATGTGGCCACGGTGGAAAGGTCAGTGGAGCTAGATTACCTTGTGTAACTTGCTAATTTATCCCTAAGAGATGCAAGTGTAATTTAAACATTTTGAATATGCAGGTTATAAATTACTGCTGGTTCACCTACTCAGGATTTATTGGACAGGTAAGTCAGAGAAGGGAATAGCTTAGAGAAAGTTACTTGCCTAAAGTGTCAAGGCAAGTTCAAACAAGTCCTGAATTTCTTGGTAATTTTTGGTCAGACCAGTAACTACGTGGCTGAAGATTTAACGTGGGACTTACTTTCCCCATAACATGTCTGTCCTCCAAACCTCTGTGCCTGGCTAGAAAGTGGCACCTGAGTCTCTGTGAGATGAGAGGGTGGTGTGCCTGTAAGTGTCTGTGGAAACACTGTGGGAGGAGCAGATGAAGATGATACCTGAAACATTCTTTTGTGTCGCAGCTGCAGAGACACACACAGAGAGAACCCCCTTTTCCTTCCTACAATGCCAGTTATTACCATAAAGCTTTTAGTCACCATGTAGAAGTTTCTGCTGTGCCATGTGATGCAGTGGAAAGAGAAATGCCATGCTAGGGTTTCAGTGTGTCTGCATTCACTGGGAACAAAGGTGCTAAAAGTAAAGCTGAGCTGATATTTTTCACTGAATACTTTAAAATCCTTTAAACAGTCATCCCAAAGGAATTTGTGAATTCATCTTGGATTCAATGACTAGCTTTGATTAAAAACACATTTTTCAGGAACAGATTGAAAACAGAAATTTGTTTTTGAGAAGAATAGGAGGGAGCTATTGGCATTTGCCTCAATAACTTGATGATTTCAGCACTCATTGATCCCATATCTGCCCAAAGAGTGCTCATCTATTGAAATACAAGATATTCAGAGAACACTTCCTTTTCATTTTTTTACTTGTTTAAAACTGTTCTAGTTTGTAATTAATGGATCATTGAGAAACTGTGAGGATGACTCACTAGCCTGGTGTCAGATATTTTACTGAAGATATGACACCTTGATATTAATGTCTTTGCAAATAAATGTTTCATCATTTACACAAAGTAAAACAATGTCCATGGGAGTCATTATGAGCTTCTAATCTATTGTTTTTAATAGACTGAGAAAAATGATTCAGCCCTTGCCTATTTCTGATGGGTGAAGAAAATTAACAAGTTGTAGAGTTCTGCTTTAATCATTCCATAAAATAATAATTGCATCATATTCAATCTGCATCAGTTGGGGATGAATTATCTTGGAAGCATTGGGTGGAAGCTAGGGAGAGACAGCTGCCCTTGGCTGCCAGCATGCAGAACAGCTCCAAGTCCCTCTTGCACGTCAGGAGGCAGGACTGTAACTGTCACAGTAGATCCATGTAGTTGTCACTCATCTGTCACATTCCTGCCTGTCCTACTGCAAATTTCATTCTCTTTTGCTTAAGGGAGAGTTGACACAGAGCCCTCTTACATAAGCATAGGGCTCCCCACCATCTCCCTGCTCTGCTTTCTGCCATCAATTACTGTAACTTAAAATAAATGAACTATAGGAAATAAGTACATTCTGTTCATTATAATTTCTTAACAGGTTGTTGGCTCAGTTGGATGAAACAGAAAAGGCTTTTGATCAATTTTGGACCAAGCATCATCTAAAGCTAGAACAGTGCCTGCAGCTTCGACACTTTGAACACGATTTTAGAGAGGTATTTCTTTGTTCATGCTGTCTAGCCTTCTCTGATAAATAAGGTCAAATTCCACCCATGCTTAGAGTATACTGGCAGTCCAAAAAGGAGGTTGGGAGAGAAGACCTTAATTATGAAATAGGAAATGAATATTCAAAAATTAACGTCTTGACAGCTTTCAGATGTCTTACTGCACTTGAATAAGCCACAGTGAGGAAAGGGCCAGACTGTGAGGCCAAAATGTGGAACACCAACTTCTTAATAAATAATTTTGCATTTAGCTGTGAAGTTATCAAACATAGTTTCTTCTGTGATGATAAGTTGCAAATCTCACCAGAGTCAAGGGAATACAGTTCAGAAAGCCCAACTATCAGCCCAGAGACTGGAGTAATACAGATTTTGGAGTAATATAAACTCTGGAGTTACAGACTGTCAAAACTTTGTGGGCCTTATAATTAGCGAGAAGCAGGGAGACTCTTTGAAAAATAGTTGGTTGTTGATTTATTCCTTGGCTTTTCCATTTTGGAACGAGCTGAAAGACTAAACTTGAGATGCAGACTCTTCTCAAAGACGTAGGTTAATGTTTGTTGTAATTTTTATCAGTCTCTTGTGATGGGGTTTTGGGTGGGTTTATTTTGTTTTGGTTTTATATTTGTGTTGTTGCTGTTTTTTAGGTAAAACTGACATTGGATAACCTCATGGAAACACAAGCAGGTTTTGCTGACATTGGAGACAGTGTGACTCGAGTTGAGAACCTCCTAAAGGAACAGAAACATCTGGAAGAGAAAGGACAGGTTTGCACTCAATTTAATATTCTAGCTGCTATAGACATGGTATTCCAGACACTTCTTTGTCACTGGCCTTTTTTTTTTGTCCAGATTTACTCTGTTCTCGTGAGTCATTACTTTAAATTGCAAAACACAGATCCTAATTTCCAGAAGCTGGGTTTGTTCAGACTCAGTAGTTCCATTTCATTACTTGGAAAGCTAGGGGAAAAAACAGGGGAAAAAAACCTTGTATAATGAATGTCCCCAGTATGTGAGAAGGAAGAGGTGGACTCCACAACCTCAGTGGGCAGCCTGTTTCAGTGTTTGGTCACCCTCACAACAAAAAAGTGCTTCCTGATGTACAGATGGAACTTCTCGAGTTTCAGTGTAGTCATTGACATTGAAGTTGGCCTTCAATGTAAATGTAAAGACATATCGGCTATATTAATATTCCAAACCTTTACCCCCAGGCTACAGCAGGAGTTACAGAGATGGATTGTTTTTATTATGCACGTCACTCTAACTTTGGCTTTTTTTCATTAATTTCACAGGAACCTTTGGAGAAGGCCCAGTCTCTAGCTCTCCATGGAGAACAGCTCATCCAAAACAACCATTATGCAGTTGACTCCATTAGACCAAAGTGTGTTGAACTCAGGCGGATTTGTGATGACTTTACCAATGAGACCAAGAAAAAATATGATATTTTGGGAAAGTCTCTTGAGCTGCATAAGCAGTTAGATAAGGTAGGTGAACCTTCTCAGATAACAGCTCTGGCAAGGTTCTACTGAAAATGAACAATTTTATAAGCTCAGGTAATTACGATGAAGATAAAAAGCTGTGTTTATTTTTTCTCCATTTCATTCAGTAAATGTTAGTATAAATACTGGAGCTTTGCATTAGTTCAGCAAGTTCAGTTCTGCATATGCTGATGGGGTGACTTGTGGGCAGGAACTGCTGCACACCATGAGTAACATTGATCCCCTTTAATGACGTGTTAGGGCAAATCTCTTTTTTATAGAGTAGAAGCAACACCTGGCAATATGGACTGTCAGTGATGATAAGTCCTTCTTCCCCCATTTTTCTTTAAAGGCAAGCCAATGGTGCGAAGCTGGAATCTACCTCTTAGCTTCCCAAGCTGTGGACAAGTGCCAGTCACAAGAGGGAGCTGAAACTGCACTCGTTGAAATTGAGAAGTTCTTGGTAACAGCTAAGGAACACCAGCTCTCCAACCCAAAGGAGTTCTACAATCAGTTTGACATGATCCTCACCCCTGAAATAAAGGTAAAACCCCTCAGATGTGCATGTACTCACTTAGAAGTTAAAAATTTCCGATTGCTTTGTCCATGAGAGTGTACTGGGATATATTTGAGTCTGCTAAAATATGCCTCTTTCCCTACTCCCAAAGGGCACAGAGGTCAGTGCTTGTGGCAGTAAGTTTTACTCATAAGAGAGTCATGCAACACATACGTCATTTTCTTCAGAGCAGGGCTAGAAACACTGCTTGAGTCACCGTGCCTTGCTCAGTGAAACTGTGATCTGGGCAGAATGCATGGACTGGGCTGCAATAAACTGCAGCACAGTGTGATCTCCAGCTCTAGTCTGAGTCTGGTGATACAAGTCCTTTCTTCACTTGCTCAGTCCAGCACTGACAACCATTTGTTGTTTGCCTTTTCTTTGTCAAGGCCAATGCCCAAAGAATTGTACAAAAACTCGAAGATGTACAAGAAATGTTTGACAAGAGGCAGGTGAGTCTGAAGAAGCTGGCAGCCAAACAGACCCGGCCAGTACAACCTGTTGCTCCACATCCTGAATCTTCCCCAAAGCGAGCATCACCAAAGATTACCAGACCAGCAGCAGTAGGTAGGCCATGAGCAGCTGCTTTCAGACTCACATCAATGTGTTGTCCACGTGGTCATGTTTGATTTTTGTTATCAGAATAAACACTTGAATTTGATGTGCAGTGTCAGCCTTGTAGGTCCATATTAAAAATGAATATGAAATACCTGTCACTGCAAACAATCCAGACAAGGGTGAATCAAAAAAACCCACCAGGCTTCTCTTCCTAGGTCTAATCTACCGAGTACATTTCTATACTGTGTTTCAGTGTTTCTTATATTGCTAATTCTCAAATACCCAAGCCAGAGTATTCAATGCAAACCTGCAACATAAGCATGAGAACCTCTTTTACATTGCAGATACTGTAATGTGAACATTTGGCTTTCAAGTGTCACAATTCCTCAAGTTTCGATCGTATACTTGCAAAACTAAGGGCTCATTAGTGACACTGACTCATTTGTGGAATTTTTGCTTTTTCCTCTCTGCATAGATGTTAGTTCACTTTCTACCTTGTCCTCTGCTAACCATAGAAGCTGAGCATTGCTTCTATTTGGAAATTACTGGAAGTTCCTGATTTGAGGTTAGCGTGTGCTTTTAACCAAGACAGCTATTTTCTGCAAAAGGAACATGGGTGAAGCTAATTTGAAACAGTGTATCCTGGAGACCAGCCACCCTGTGCTTGGTGGCAGGAAGGGGTTGTCCCTTTGGAACCTTAGGGCTGCTTAAAAGGGAAACCTTTAGCAAAAAAGCCTTGAAAAAAACTCTAATTTGCATGAAGACCATTCTCAACATGAACTGCATGAACTGCTTTCTCAACAGGAGGATTAGGATGGCCAGTAGCCTTACCATTTTGCTTTCTAGGCATACCAGCAGAAAGTCACACCAATGTCCCTGTTCTCCTCTGCTCCCCAACATCCATCCTTTCTTCCAAAGGAAAATCATCTTCTACCTGTGCCAGTTTGACATCTGCACATTTTTTCCCCCCAAAGCATGCTAGCTGTATTTTTTATGTACAGTTCCTACCTCAAGTTTCAGCTTCTCTTTCGGTTTAAGGCAAGCTGAGAGCACAATGCCTGTGAAGAGGTCCTGCTCTGCCACACACACTTCCTCCAGCTCTGTGCTCCCCTCTTGTGCTGGGATGGGCAGTCACTCTGCTGGAGGAGTTGTGATTTGCCTTGAAAACTGATTAAACAGACTGCAAAACTGTAGTAGTTCTTTTTTCACTGCATGGGTTACAGAAGTGCGGAGAGCTCTGGAGGTCACACAGCTCAGTCACCTGCTCCAAGCAGCACTAATGTCTCAGTTCGTCAGATTGCTCACTGCACGGCCACTAGTGCTGAAGCAAAGGAAGTTGCAGAAAATGGGGTTGTGGGGTCAGTAGGTCAAAGCCAGTTAGTTCCTGTCAGTGGCAGCACAGTTTCAGGATGGCTTTCACCTATTGTGAAACTGCATCTTCGGGCTAAAAGCTAATCTTGCTGTTCTGTTTATGCATGCAGTATCTTGAACTGTTTCTTGAACTTCTTTCTTGTCATTTTAGAACATGTGAAGATTTTTTAATTAAAATGTTGGTATAGATAGAACGTTATAGAACAGTCACTAGTTTATGACAATGTTTTAAGTTTTGATGCTTGTTCATACAGCCCATCCCATATCAGCTCTTTCACAGAAAATCATGACATGCTCCCTTGCTCTGTCCCTTGAATTGCAGTTCGTGGTTATACAACCCAATACAGGATAACTGTGTGACAAGGCTTAGCCTTTAATATCCTGTTGCACAATAACAGGTAGGTGAAATTTACTTTAAAGTGTTACTCTGGTTGTTCTGTGAGGAGGTGCGAAGTGCAACCCAGTCCTGTTCAGACATTAATAAGTAAACTCTGCCATCTCATTCAGATTCTTGAAGGTGACTGACCGAGAGTACCTCTGTACAAAGAAACAGAAGTGCCTGAGTATCTACAGCTCATCCAGGGACTCACAGTCAGTGACTTTAACAGCCATGAATAGTACATGTATATTCACATATTCTTTATGAATCCTTTTGGGAGTATCCTGTTGTCTGCTACAAAGAATCAGACTGAAATTCCTGAGTGCCCTTTCCCTCAGAATGCCAAAGCACTTGGCAAGTACTGGTCAGTATTTTAACCTCTTTTATTTTCGGAAAGAAAACTGAAGCACAAATAAACTGAGGAATTCACCGAGGTGTTCCACAGTCTGACTCTGAATGTGTCTGAGAATAGGAACGGGGCACTGAGTCCTATTCCAAGCCTAAAAATGAGGCTGTGAAATTCTGCTCTTCTTGAAGCTACCCTCTTTTGGACTTTCCTCTGTGTCCTTTCTTCACATTCATGGCATCAATGCACTATCAGCATTTACTTGCGGGAGAATTTATTGAGCAACATCTTGGAAACATGAGAGAGGCTTAGAGCACCTTCTTGAAACAGATTTTGTGACTCATTTGTCATTTGTTACTCAGGACATACCTGAATATTTCTAAAAGCTTGCAAAATAGAATATGGCAGCAGGAAAATACCACATTCCTACACTGTGTAAATACAAAGGCAAGCAAAGGCAATAAAATGTGGTAGACAGAAATAGAAGACCAGAAAGAAAGGCTTTTGTCCCCAGGCAGCAGAGCGACAATACCATGGCAGCCCTGGGATGGTTGGTCTGTGAAAGGAAAAGAAGTTACATTTGTTCCAGAATAGATTTTGTTTTGTTTTTCCTTGCTGACTATCCATTTTCCTAACAGGGAGCAGTAGGGAAAATTCAGTCCAATTCAGGGCGCTAGTGGAAAAATCTTCACAGATATGAAGGCTCAGACATGAAATACTCCATTACTGTAACTGTCAGACTCTCCATTTTACATGGACAAATATATAGGCAGAGATGGATTTTCTGCACACAGGCAGAACTGATAGCATGTCTGAGAGAAAGGGAAGGTTTCTGTCAGAGAAATGACTGTCACAGTTTCATTTTCATGTCCTTATGGTTTCTGGTGACTCTCAGCAATCTTTTAGCTTAGTGAAGATCCAGAAAGGCAGCTCAGAGCTGCGCTGTAAGCTCTCCTTCAGTCAACACTTTTCTATGGGTCTGGAAACTCTGAAGAAAAATTTTAGGTTAATACAAATTTTGCTTGATGCTTCTGGTTTCACAAGGGGACTTCTATATTTTGCAGGGACAGGCCTGTTCAAGACTGAAGAACTAGTTCTGGAAGTATTGCGATGCTGAAAAGTCTGTGCCAGCTGTATTTGGTGCATGTTTTAGCTGGGAGAGTTTGATTAAATATTATTCATAGATCAACCCTGAAAAGGCAGAAATCTCTGCTGACCTTTTTATAATATAAGCCTTGAAAATACATGAGTAGCATATATGATACCTTATTTTAAGGAGAACTCTGTTCTATTGCTAATGGCTAATGGCTAAATTTGTCCCCATGTGTGTTGGGAGAAAAGAAGTGGCACTTGATAGGGAAATATTTTTGCTCTGATTCATTTCTGAGGACATAATTTTTGATGATTTGACTACATATTTGCTCTCTGCATTTCTGTGCAAGACTCTTTAGCATGGAGTGAATTGGAATAGGTCCACAGAGTCAAACCACAAAGTCTGTCAGGCGCAATGAGATGAACTGCAAAACTGTAAAGGATGATACAAGCTATTAGGGATGACTGCAGTTAGCATTTATCTATTTTAATTTGCTTGTAATTCTCCCAAACTCTAACTCTTTGAAATGAAACTTTCCCAAAGGCTATCTTCTCCAGCCTCATGTGTTCTTGGAAAATTTCAGTAAAAGAGGATTTGGCCATCTCAGTGACCATGGTGAGGAAAAATATCTTGCCTTAGTTACCTTTCTGGCAAGAGTTGGAACATGGCAGCACAAAGTGCTACAAAATATTCACCTAGAGAGTTCTTTGTGTGCAATATAAATGTGAAATAAAGGAGCAGAGATATCAAAATTTCCGTGAGCTTGTTGAACAAATAACATGTTTAACAGCACATTGCACATACAAAATCCATGACTCACCATACAAGCATCTTAGAAGGCCAGCTTGGAACACAAGATTCATAAGGGGGGAACACAGCTGGAGCTTTTTCAGTTCTTTAAATAACAAAATTCAGGCTGGTTCCATCTCAGTTAAATGTATACAACTGTTCACTGGATCCAGTCCAGCATTCCTCACAGTCGCTAGTGCATAACACTCACTAACTAATAACATCTGGACAGAGGATAAAGGAAGAATTTCTTGCAAGAGTCTGGGGATGTGTGCAGAGGAAGTGAGGCTGCAGAGAGATTAGCTGACTCAGAAGAGATGTGACTTTCATGAATGGTTTGAGAAACTGCTAGTTTCTATGGTTCAGTATATTTCTATAAATGAATTTGAAAAAAGGAAAAGATACTTTCAGTTTTGTGGCTGTGGGGCTGCTATTACACTCGGGCCAGTCTGAGGAAACCACGTAGTGTCTCCTTGTAGAAGAATATTCCACGTGCAGGAACCTCGCTCTGTGCTTCTTATGTCAGCGGGTTTTCAGGGGGCTTGACAGGAATTTTGCTAGAGCAAAGAAGTCTAAATTATATTGCCTAAGAATGGCAAAGTGTTTCTGCCCTAAGCCATTAAGAGATAAACCATAGCTGCTCTGGTGTTTCTTTAGCTGCCTAAACATTCTGTTTTGTCATCACCAGCATTCAAAACAGTGATTAAGCCACTAATTATCTTCAAACTCATGTTCTTGTTGGACAGCACGAGCAGCAAGCCCCAATAAAGTTTAGCAGACTTGTTCTTTCTGTGCTCGTTCTTGCCAAAGGAGTTTGATTCTGCTGTAGGTGGTTAGTGAGAATGCACAAACCCATACAGAAAACAGATGGGAAAACATGTGATGGGGAAATTCCCCTCAAACCTGAGTGTAAAGTGGGGTATTTACTTGAGGGGGGCTTGGAATATCCTACAGGTGCTGGGTAAGTATCAGAACCCTTGACTATGGCCTGTGTCTGTTGCTAGCTAATGAGTTACACTTATTCTAGCAGGAACTAACTTAGGGCCAGCTACCCAGGTGAACTAATCCAGCTGTTTCTGAGCGCCTGGGAGCTGCCCACAGTTCTGTCTGTCCCTCAGTGGGGGATGTAGCCCCCCGTAAGAGATCAGCCCCTGAGAGATGGTGCCTGTGTCCCAGGGGGGAAATGGGTGAAACCACAGCTTTTTCTCACAAGCAGCACAGCAAGTTCTCCTCGCTGAATTTATTTCAGTCTTAGAGGGGTGGAGAGACTGCAAAGCAAAACAGAGCACATGGGTCTCTGTCATTTTCTAGCAGCTTTAGGGACAGTACAGCTCACTTTACCATTTACTGTAGGTTAAATAATACAGCAGTGATTCCATACTTGTCATGCAACTTGTTCATAAAAAACTGGTAAGCAGTACTAAAGCCCCACTGGAAAAGTGCAGTGGTGCTCCAAGTGAGTGGAAGTGACAGACCCAAGCCCTGCTTTACAATGCCCTTTGACAATATTTGCTTTAAAGGCAGCATCAAGCAATTTAAAATATTAATGAATTCAAAGTGAAATCATCACTATGTATCATCCAGGGGAGTACTGTGAAACAATAGGATGAAAACAACCTTGAAACCCTGCAGACCTTAGATCATTTCTAGTTTTCCTTTGTTCCTGGCTTTATTCTTTCAGTAGGCAGCTCAACACTATAATTTTCAGCTTCTTCAGCAAGACTATACTGTACTGACCTTGAAACAGCCAACTGTAGTGAATTTTATAAGGGAGTTTCCCTTATATTTCCAGTTCCACAGTAATTAGTGCAATAATAATTGGCAGGTATTTGGGCTGTTGCTTTCTGTAGTGCTCCAGAAACTACTCAAATGCAGTGACATGTTGCAGTCTCCAACTACAGACCAGTCAATAACTGAAAAATTCTCCAGAGCATAACCAAAGCAGCTTGTTTCCTGTTTTCAGTTCGTTTCTGGGTCAAATTGGAAAGGGAAGTTTGCTGTGTCAATATGAATCAAATTCATCTCTGAAATAGACCCAGCTGAATTTGGCTGCTTTCTTATCTTGTACCTGTCTCCTTTTCTGAACTATGTCACACTGAAGAAGCCAAGACTAAGATTGTGAGCTGACCTGAGTAATTTGCTGCCTGATCAAGGAGCACCTGCAGTTTGGCTTCTTGTGAATGTGTCATCTTTCATTTAAACTGCCCTGTGCTCTCTTTCCTGGATCACCTGGAGCTGTCTGCGTTTGCAGGTTGTGATCCAGACATCAAAGTTAAAATTGATTTTCACTTTTTCTGTTGACTGCTTTCAGCAAGGGTTTTCATACCAGTATCAACCACCCCTCCAAGCTACAAAGTTTTCTGATTAATGAATAAGCCAAACAACTTGGTATTGCTGACTATGCTCTTCTAAGTGAAAGTCCTCATTTTTTCTGAAGTTATTTCCTTTGCTTTCCTTTATTTCCACAACACATCCATAAAATTTGTGAATTAGCTTTGTAGAGCAATCCAATGGACTGAACTCGAATTTAGACAGGGCAACTAGACATTGGCAGCACATCTAGGGTATTCAGGTGTGGGTAAGAGTATGAAACAATGTCTTGGTGGCCAAGTCTGAGATTTATTTTTTTATGGTGATTTTTCAAGGTATAAATAGGATATATATATATATATATTTCCTCTATCCTCTCCTAGTTGGGAGAAGCTCCAGGAGATAATATTTAGTGTAATAGGTCTGATCACAGCCTGTCATGATCGTGGTAGGTGAGAATTTATGGCTAAATAGAATCTCCAGGGTGCACCAATACAGAAAAGGGTGAATTTACTGATGCTTGTAGGAACTTTGCTCAGATTCATGGGAAAACGCATAAAAGGACCCATTTGAAAACTTACCAAATATTCTGGTTTTGCCAACAGTAGCAGTCACCCTCCCTGCAGATTAGAAAGGTATGAAGAAGTTTGACAATCAGGATCAATAGCTTCCATGTGCTGCATCTTGCATCTTTTTGTTCCCTTGGTTCCAAAATGTCAGTACACCACTTTTTGGGTGAAATAAAAATACCTTTGAGAGAACAAATACTACTTCAGGGAAAGCTTGCTTGGGGATGGGAAAAAGACATTTGTTGAAAGTAGTAATCAAAACAAATCCCCTGCTGTGTATTCTGAAAGAGTGATGGAAGAGCCAAAAAGAGACATTTGCATTTCAGCTCAGTCCTGGGAATGACAAGAATCCTCTACTAGTTGATTATAGCTGCCGGATTTCACTGTTCCATTGAGGAAACTTTCTAGTATGGAGTCATTGTGAGGAGGTAACAGGCATGAAATGGGCATTGCCAAGTCCTTATGTCATTCAGCATGGGATAAATCCAGGAAGATTTAGGGAAGAGTTGGAGAGAAGCTGCTTTAATTAATTCTCTTCCCAGATGTGTGATAAAGCTGTTGAAAAAACACAGGGTAGAAGAAATGTCAACTTCCATTATTATTGTCTGTGAAACTGATATGTTGTCTTTTTAACTGAATATAATTTGGGGTACTTTTTTGTGCTTCTTTTTGCCTTTTTTGAGACTACTTTAAAAGAAGGATTTAGTGACAAGGGCATTTTAAACTTTGTTAAGGTGTTTCTTTTTAAAAAGTGTTCAGCCCCCTCCTCATGAAACCTTTGATACTGTGTCCTCCTCATTCAAAGATGTCTACATCTTTTTTACTGTATCCCTCGGCTTCTCCCAAAGAAGAAAAAGTTAGTGACTATCAAGACTCAACACTTCAAAAGACTAAACTTGGTGAAACTCTTTTAAACAAAATGTTGCCAGATGCATTTGAAAACACCAACTTTTATTCCTAGAAAAAGTGCTTGTTCAATTAGGAAGTTTTGCCAGAATAAAAAAGAAAAGGACTTAATCTCAATTTTGTTCTTTGTTGCCTCACCCAGATTCTTTCAGCATTTCATTTGGCTTTCATACATGTTTTCACCTATGACATGAATGGCTGCCCGTATCAATTCAGCAACTAAGAAAAAGGAGAGTGCTGTTGGCTTTGTACTTGCATGTGCTGTGAACTCATTGTCGATCTAAAACAAAGATGAAACTGTAACAGGGGTCATTTTCTACTCGAGCCAAATGTATGATTCCACTTCTCATAGTTCATTCTAACCCTTTGCTTTGGAGAGCAGGCCCAGCACAAGTGTTCTTGGTTTTAAGGATGACTGTCCTGTAGCCTCAGACGCCTCAGTGTCAGCTGGGGTTTTCAGAGCCTGCAAGGGCCACCAAACCTGACACAACAGGGCATATTCTGAAATAATATCCTCAGATTCTCTGTCCTTGCACACCTGTCATTGTGACTTGCTGCACTCTTTTGAGAGTTATTCATGTAATGAAACCTAAAGAGAACAATCCTTTAATCCAACATCAGCAAACCATTACCAGAAACAAAAGTTCCTTTCTTTGGGAACCCACAGAAGCAGCACCATGCAGGTGACAATTACCCAAGTGTTGGTACAGCTGGCTAGCATTGACCTGTGCTGTCCTAAAGATGGTTTTCCCAGGGGAAGCCAAACCCAAGTAATCCTTACAGTGAGGATGCCTATTTGAGACACAGTGCAGCACTGAGCAAGGGAGCCCATCCCTTGTGCCAGCTGGTCCATCACTGCTCCAGCACAGCTCAGTTCTCTAAGCCAGGTCTCATTTACCGCTGATGTGTTGGGATCTTTGCTCATTGCTTTTATTAGGAAGTAGAATTTTAACTTTTAGCACTTGTTTTCTAATGTTACTTTTTTTTTTATTCTTTCAGCTACCAACAGGAGGTCTACAGAAATTTCCTGCCCTCCAAAGACCATTTCTGAAGTAGAGTTATCAAAAAAGAAAAGCATTAAGAAGACAAAAGGTGGAATTAAGGTAGGATTACCTGTAATTTGAGGACATCCCATACTGTGAGAGAACTCAAAACCACGTAAATATAGATTCATACCTATACTTGGATTTAAAAAATTGGAGCATTTCTAAGTTAACTCTCTGATAAGGACAAGCTACTTTAACCCAACTCTTCTGTTATACACACCCCTGACTTGCTTATACGTTTCATCTTTATTCCTCTAAAGCTGAAAGCAAAAATTAAAAGCGGTCCATTTTCTGAAATGGCCAACACAGCCCATGACTTCAGCAATAAGCACAGAATAAAACACAGTTATCAGCAGGAACATACAGGTGGTCTCCCCAGTGCCTAAACTCACAGAAAGTGACTTTGGAATTAGTTTTACTCTCATCAGTAATGCAGGTAACCAGTTGCATTCCTCCCACATAGTTAGGTGTATGCAGCAGCATGGTATAGGCTTTATAAGACATTCATTCATTAATTTTTAAATCCACTTCCCAAGACTTCACTGCAAATTATGCTCCCCTCCCTCCCATTGTTCCAATAGTTCAGATGAGGACAGTTAATTACCGGATTCCATCATTATCATCAACCAGCTAAATAATTTAGTAATATAGAATGTAAGAATCAGCCCTTAAAAATGAATGTGCTCAGGAACTTGGATTCTGCTGGGATTTAGAAATTGGCTTGGATTAACAGCAAACTCAGCAGCTGGGTTGTTTTACTGAATTTGAAGAGATTGGCTTTTGAGAAAGTGCTAGTGCTTGGTGCTCTTAAAGCTGCAGGCAAAAGGAAGAAAAGCCTGCTTAAAACTTGCCTGGAGAGCACTTGAAATGATCCAACTCTGCAAGACTGGACAAGGGAGTGTTTGAGTGTTCATCACAATGAACACTGGAGCTGTGCAGAAGCTCTGTTTCAGCCTGGGCACGGGCTCTGCACAGGTACCTGTGCTCAGCACTGCCTCACCCAGCACTGCTGCTGGGACACAGACACTTCTCAGAGGCACACGGAGGATTCCCACATTTCTCCATAGGGCATTCTACAAAGAACTCTGAAAATCTGAAGTCTTTGGGTTGGCTTCAGACAGGAAATGAAAAAACAGTATTCCAGAGTCTAAGGAACAGATTATTATGCCTGTAATTATCTACACAAAGAGATAATTCACCCTCCGTGGTGCAAGAATATAACGACTTTGCCTGGAGTAAGGAATGCCTCCATGCCAATGCTGAGCAAGGAAGGAGAATATAAATAGACAGGAGATGTTTCTGCACATCTAGAATTCAATTATTTTAACTTATCTAGTGACTTACTAGGTTAGGTAGGATCTGGTTTTTATTCTGTCAAAGAGTTAAAGTTCTCTAAATAAAAGCATCAGCAATTAAGTGTTTTCTGTTTTAACGTGTCCTTCTCATCCAGATTGAAGTGATGCACGAAGCCAGTCAAGGAGGATCTAGCAGAGTCCTGGTGACCAGTGAAAGCGATGAGAACTTGTCAACAAGGAGGAGGTAAGGCTGCACGTATCAGCCACTATATTTTTTTTCTTCTTAGAATGCAAATTACTGCATTTATAATACATTCTCTACAACTTCTTTGAAGTTCACAAAGATTAACAAATAATTAGCAATAATGAAATCACTGGAGTGCTTACAGCCATGCATTTATACCCAGTCTATCAGATGGAAATCAAGTAAGAGTTATCTTTTGTTTGGGTTGGGGCTTTTTTACAGGTTGTTTTTTTTTTTCTCAGAAGCATTAATTACAAGATGTGGGAGAAGAATTCATTAGAATAAGCCTTGCATGTATTTATAAAAAACCCAATGTTAAAGATCATCTCATAGTGTTCAGAATATTCACATTTGATTATATACCTCTGAGAGGCTGCTGGGTTTTTTAACTGCAAGCTAGAGTTTCTGCAAAATCTTGAGAAAAAGATTATTAATGATGCATTCTAAAGCACCAGATATTTAAATCACTTAGTTCAACAAAAAGCATCAAGCAAACCCGATTTTAGCTGAACTGCAGTTTCTAGGCCAAAGGGAACTACTAAATAAAAAACTCCCAGAAAACAAAAAACCCACAACAAAACCCACCCTGCAAGAAACCAAATGCCACAATCCTGACTTCATTTCCTTTGTTCTCTTCTTCACTATCATTTAGATAATTCATGCTTTAGTTATGCCCCTGTCTCATACACTGGAG
Organism: Melanocharis versteri; assembly: GCA_013397845.1. NCBI lineage: Eukaryota > Metazoa > Chordata > Aves > Passeriformes > Melanocharitidae > Melanocharis > Melanocharis versteri. The sequence continues at coordinate 428,123 of VZTG01004282.1, forward strand.
TTACCTGAGCAAATGACTCCATCTGTAAAAACCCTAACTCGATACATTATGTCAGACAAATTGGAGAGACATACAAATCATAATTATCTGAATTTAATTATACCCTATAAAAATACCATGTCTGGTCCCCAGACCATCAGCTACTTTTCCAAAGGTGCAAAGTATGATCTGAAATCTTGTGTAGACAGATACACACCTCCAGGGGAACGGCTGCCTGAAGAGAACATACAAATTATAACATTAACAACAGGTTCAGCTTCTAATACCCAGCAATTTTATACAACTTTAGAACTAGAAGCTTGGTAAACAAATTTGTGAGCTCTCTGTTTTCTCGGGAACACCAGTTTTGCCTTTTGCACACACTGGGGGTAGGGGGGAGTTTGAAGTCCTCTTGTAAAAGAGTACTCAGAACAACACTTAAAAGTATCAGAACTGATCCTGTCAGTTACAAAGAAAGCAACAAGAGATATTTACCTTTGCTGTACTGCTTAGGTTTTTTTTAAAAGAAATAAGTCTGTTTATTCAAAACAAATTTTACAAAACAACTGTCTTTCTGTGGTACAGAGCAAAGTTTAAGAATAAATATTGAATAATTCGTATAAAAATTAGTAATATCAAAGGGAAACTGATGCAAACCAAACAAACAGGTAAAAAAAAAATTAGCATTAAATATGCTGTGCAACAAAGTCAAACTCTTAATGAGGAGTGACCATTCAGGCTGATACAGTTTTATTTGTAGAAGTAAAACCTATCAGCCCTGCATTGGAGCACCGAGACTGTTGTTAAAAAAGATTCCTGATGGAAGTGTACAAATCTTAATTTGTGTTTAGAACCAGAAAATACGAAGTTTTCTATGTCTCTTCTATTTCTTGAAAGGAGTGCCTTCATGCTTTCCTTTTTATTCAACAAGCAACTTCTTTTCACTTCAGCAAAAGAAAATGCGTACTACAAACATCAAGGCCCTTTTAAGATTAGGAAACAATCCAAACAAAGCTCAAACCAACTGTAAAACAAAGTATTTCAATGGTCAAAAGTGACTTTCAGATAATGGCAACTACATTTAAGCAGCATTTTAGATGTTAGCTGGTTAAAGCTACTTAAAGCTTACTTTACTTTTGCTTGTATGAGTGAAAACAAACCCCAACACATAGATATGCTGGAAGACTATAGTCTTACTAGTACATTTTGGTTGCATACTGCATATGAAGACCCTCTTTCCCTTCAGTGAACAGGGTGGCTTTTTCTAGCAGTGCAGTTTTGCTGTGCAGCTTTGTTGATTTAAATGGCTCACAACAAGTCAGAAATCTGATGAAGCAGCTTTCCTTCAATATAGAATAATACTTTCTCTATATGTGCATGTATTTTCTCTGTATGCAACAGGTTATGTAGATCTACATCCCCAGTACTATTATCCATTTGTTTAGACAAGAAAAGGAACTGGATTCGTTCCTTCTGAAGTATAGCTGTTATACTCTTCAGTCATTCTGACACTGACAAATTATTTATTTCTGGGCTTTTTATATGCCCAACATTTGGGACCAGTTAGGAATTTTATTATCTTCCTTCTGCAAGACTAATTATAGAAAGTTACATATTTTACTTAGTTCCAGTAGCTACCTACCCTCCATCTGAACAGCTTAGAGAACAGTCAGCAAGCTCACTCCTGGATTGTCTGCACTGACAGATGCCATTATCCATCCAAACCAGAAAACCTGCAGCACAGCTCCAAGAGCAGTAGCAGTTAGTTAAACCAAGTTTACTACTCACAGCTTCAAACTAGCAAGTCCTGTACAGCCACCACAGGTTTGGCAATTAGCAACTAAGATACCTGTCCTGAGAGTCTGTGAAAGCACCACGACTGAGCTGTGCAAGGACTGCAGACAGCCTACACTCTGGTTCTCTGCAATATCTTTATGGCACCACAGGACAACTCATGAGGGCTGCAGTTTGCACATCACTTAGCTCTGTTTTGGTTTACAAAGCACAGGCATTTTGTTCCTTTGCAAGTGATATTAGCATTGAGATATATCCAAGGTACAGGGGTTTGCGAACACAAACAACCCTGAAATTTTAAAGACAATTTTGACGTCAGGAGAAATATTTTAGTTATTATGATTTGTGTACTGGGTTTCTGTGAATCACCACCTCCCTATCCCTTCAATGCAAAGCCAAAGTTTGTACAGAATATATTTTCTCTCCCTGTTAGTACAAGCATGAAATTTTGCTTCTTTAAGTCTTAAGCTAGCTCTAAGTAACATTCTCAGGGACTTTTGTTTGCTTTTCACCTCTAGAATATTGGAAAACAGAAGCATTATTAAAAGAAACCTAATTTAACTTATTTGCTTAGTAAAAATTGAACTTTTTAAATATGCTGCTTCAGTTTTTGGAAGACAGAGAAATATTAGCTCAGCCAGTCACATGAGTAGTATTTGCTTTTTATAGCTTCAGGTTCTAAAGGGGGTTCCTTTGTTGCTTAAAACCACCAAGTCATAGGGCATCCAAACACTGTTTTCCTATTTCAAGGATTTAGGGAGCTTTGAGAAAACAATTGTAGTAGGTCTTCACTTCCAGCACTCACTATTTGTCAACTGTGCAGGTCCAGACTGACTTTCTATGAAGCATTGAGAAATGGTGAATATTTGTAGAGAGCTTACACTACCTTAAACTACTGTGATAGTCTCATTCATCAAGTCAGAAGTTCCTCTTTCCTCATGTTTTGAAAGGTCTACTCCATTTTGATATAACAGATTTTTTTTGCCACATGCCTTAGTTCACATAGCTTTTAAAAAAAACCATCAGGGCTTACTGACAAGTTCAAAGAAACAGACATTTTCAACAAGTATTTCAAAGTCTAGAAGTCAAGTCCATTGTAGTTCACTTATAATCCAGACTTGTATCCCTTGAAGAGTGTAAAAAAACAGGCTACAATGTAAAAAGTTGAAGTACAACAGGAGAGCTATTTCAATAAGTCTCTGAACAGAATCTGGGACCCTGGGACCATCTTCTTCCTCTCCCTCTACCCACCCAAGTATTTATGTGTAAATTTTACCTCTTTCCATGTTTACATATATTTTGGTTAAACACCTAAAACGTTGTTGCACTGTCTTGGCTCAGTGGATCTTCAATGCAGATATTCAAGTATTAAGCAAATGCAGCTGAACAAGGATATGTGTCCACATAGTACAGTTTACAGAGAAGCACAATATTGACTAGTCTGCAGTACATTCTACCCCAAATCCCTGAAGAAATCTTTCTAACTTTGGGGTCTGTAGCCTCCTTCCAGAGCTGGCGAAGATCATCTACGTGTCCATGAGATGTCATCATCTTGTTATAAATGCAGGGATGATATGGAGCCTTTCCTTCCCCAGAAAAAAATACATGATATTGTGGTACAATTCCCATTTTATTGGCACAGAGACCCATGAAAACATCATCTATATAAAGACTTGTATTCAGAGTCAATGAAGCCTCATAGACTTTAGCTGCTACATCATTTGATACTACATATGCAGCTCCTGCTGTGTAGTCAGGGTAAGAGGGCCACTGGTACATTTCATAGGGAACATAGTATTTGCTACTCTTGTCTCTTACGGGAGGGGATCCGCGATGGACACGACCAATCCAGAGATCTTGAGCACCCATTTGTGTGAGACTTTGGAGATAAGCAACGAGATTTGGCATATGGATAAATATATCATCATCTGCAGACATAATGAACCTGGCATGAGGACAGTAGGCATTCACCCAGCTAAACTGCAGAAGCAATTTTAGAGTAAGATTGTGAAAAGTATCCAAGAAGTCTTGCTGAATCAAATCCTGGTATTTCTGGTCTTCGAGCTCAAGTTCTCTTTGCCGCTGTGTTTTCTGCAGATGGTCTGTTGGTCGTCCTAAAGCAAAAAGGGTTTTAATGTTGGCATTAAGTTGAGAACGAACATATTTCTCATTACCCCAAGTTTGTCTAATTGCATCCCTTCGATGACGGTTTTCAGGAGAAGTCTTCACGAACAATAGGAGAAGGACATCCTGCTGCTGACATTTCTCTCTGTGGTTGATCAAGTACTGGTAGCTTGATACTCTGTTCAGGTTATCCCTGCTGACAGACAGGCTGTCATTCACAAAATGGTAGCTATTTATGAGGTATCTGTAGGAATAGGACTTCATATGGCTCACAATATGATTATCAAACGGTACCCAAAAAATCATGAGACACAGTATGAAGCAAGTGGCACATATCTGCAAAAAATGGCATTTTCTGACTCTTCTGGGACTAACAAACATTCTGATGCAGTTTTTATAATCCTTATTCTTGTTCGAGATCAGTGTTTTTACAGTGCCTGTGTTTTCGTTTAAGAGCAGTGTCACCCTTCAAGATAAGTGTCCCTTGTAAGGCATGATGTCTTTCATTCAGTATCCTTATGAAGACGGCTTTGTTCACAGACTTCACAAGTCATCTTTCTCAAAAAACGTTTTTCTTTGATTGAAAGAACACAGGCAGTTTTGAAAGATGAGACTTGCAGATGAGTATTTTCCCTTTGGGGCATCCTGAAGCAAACGCTACAGTTCTAGTCGGAATTTCTCGTGTTTCTTTCCTTCATGGAGACGAACACCTGCCAATTCTGAAGGGGGGAGAGGAGAAAAGTTTAAATGAGCTGTTTTTAACACATTTGGTTTTAGGTTTGGTCATGGAAATGAACTGATTACTCAGTCACTGACCATCACCACCCACATACACACATCCCTCCCACTCCCCAAAATAAAAAAAAAGAACCGACTGGCAGCAAGTCAGAGGCGGTCAGTGGCCTGGAGCAAGCTTGTGGAGGCCAGTGAGAGAGGAGACTGACACAGAAACCTCTTCCTTAGAAAAAGAAAAGTTTGCCGGCAGACGACAACATTCTAAAATTCCTCTAAGCTCGGAGAGCGCCGCACCCCACAAATGGCCGGGTTTACAGATTGCCTTTCGGGCCGGCGATCTGCTAAAGACCCGGAGCCAGGCAGAGCCCTGCGGCCGCTCCCGGGGCAGCGAGCAGGTCCCGCCCGGTCCCGCTCCGTGTCCCCGCCCCGCCGCCCTCTTGCCCACCNGACCGGCACACGGACCGACACACGGACCGACACACAGACTGACAGACCGACACACCGACCGACACACGGACTGACAGACCGACTCACCGACTGACACACGGACCGGCACACGGACCGACACACGGACCGACACACAGACTGACAGACCGACACACCGACCGACACACGGACTGACAGACCGACTCACCGACTGACACACGGACCGGCACACGGACCGACACACGGACCGACACACAGACTGACAGACCGACACACCGACCGACACACGGACTGACAGACCGACTCACCGACTGACACACGGACCGGCACACGGACCGACACACGGACCGACACACAGACTGACAGACCGACACACCGACCGACACACGGACTGACAGACCGACTCACCGACTGACACACGGACCGGCACACGGACCGACACACGGACCGACACACGGACCGACACACGGACCGACACACGGACCGACACACGGACCGACACACAGACTGACAGACCGACACACGGACTGACAGACCGACTCACCGACTGACACACGGACCGGCACACGGACCGACACACAGACAGACCGGCTCTCCGGTTAGGCACCCCTGCCACAGCTACACCTCCCGACACCGCACTGCTCGCGCTTACAGCGCTGCTGTCTCTGCTACAGGCCGGGGTTTAAGGGAAGAATCCAAAGCACGTGAAGCCACCCAAGTTCAGCCTTCTTGCCCTGAACTTTAAAATTCGGTTCTTGTAGCCGGAGTTGTCTCTGCTGTATAATAAACAACAGCAGCCTGAAGTAGCAACTACTTGTTCACCTCATAAAAAGCCAAAAATAGCCGTCAAGCAAGAAGTGTAGGGCTAGCACCAAAAGGAATGACATCCCACAAACTAAGTGCTTGTTGCGCAGAAACAACCCCTGAAGCAACAGAACACAAGCTATCACTTTCAAGTCAGAAGTTATGTGCAACGCAAATGTTTTGAGACTGTTTTAGCCATCTGAAGTCTTGCAACTAGAATAGCATGATGAGAACACAACAGAGTACAGTGATAAGAAAACCTGGGGCAATTTTGTGGTGCTCCAGGAAGGGGACCAGCTGCTCAAAATGGAAACCATGCATTGATGTATCCGAGGGTTGCAGATTGTAATGCATAACAGAAAAGCTGTATGGGCAGTTTGGTGAATAAAAGTCAGTCAGCGCTTTTTATAGTATCAGTTTAAACCCTTTTTATTTTGGAAACATGAAGTTAAACAATGCACCTCAGAGTTATAAACTCAGCAACTTTACAATAGAACACTATTGCAAAGCTTACTCTTGTTTCAGATGAAGCACAGGGATGCAGACAAGCTGGAGTGTTAGAGAAGTCCCAACATTTGGTAGTTCCTTTTGAAGGAGTGGATCTGAAGATAACGGTTGTTCCCTGCCATCATAATAAACTTAAAAGCAGAGGACTGGAAGTAAAGGGAGCACAAGGCAATCTATTTAACCACCTGAAGCAAAGTTTACCTTGGTAAACACAGGGATACTCATCACCAAATACAGTTTTTTTAGATTACACTTGGATAAGGAGTTTGGGAAACAGTCTGCAATTGCCAATCCCATCTGGTAAAAAGAGACAACAGTCAACAGCACTGATACAAATACAGATACAAAGGGCACGGTCACTGAGAGCTAGCAGTGAAACTAGCCTACATGACAGTTATTTCCCACTAGGGAAAAATAAGAGTCTCCAGAAAAAACCAAAAACACCACCAACACTCAAACCAAACCCACATACCCACCAAAAAAATCCGCCACAAAACACATCATGGAAACAGCTTTAAATATGGAGCAGCTAGCAGGGGACAAGAGGCATGCATAGACTCAGTTTTTTGCTCCCTAGCACCCTTTCCTGAAGTCAGCGATGCTGGAAAGAGAACTTAAGCTTTTCCTACGAGAAAAAATAAGCCATAAAATTAACTGGCTAAGGGCTGGAACAGCCTGTCATTTGGTCTGGTCTGTCATTTCCTTGTTCTAGTTCAGTGGAATTAGATGAACCATTAGTAGACAAAAGTTGTTCAGAATCCTCCTCAGAAAAATACCTCTCAGGTAAAACTTTAAAATGTGACTATAGATGAGCAATACTAATGAAATTTAAGGTGGCCTCTACCCATTCACCCATCTCTCTCCAAAAAAGTGTGGAGACGTGCACTGAAGGTACAGATGCACAAGTAGAGTCTGTTTGATTGTCAGAACTTTTTATAGCCCATTTACAAGACCCAGCTTTTGGGCTTAGTCATGTTTTCCTTCCCTTAACAGGAAAACAGGTTAAGACACCACAAGAGCTATTTGCTGCCATTTAAATTTCATCATTTCAGGAAAAGAAAACAATCCAACTCACCAATGTGTTCTCCCTAGCGAGAGGAAACACCATGGAACAGAGATAAAACCATGCTTGACAGTCATTTTTCTGACCACAATTAAGGTGTTTTTCCTCTTGCTGTGCATTTCTTTCCTTGTGGCTTGAAAGCTGTTAGATCCACTCTGAGATTGGAGAGAGACTGTGAGAACCAAGCATCCATACACAGTTCCTGTAACTGCCTTTCTTTCCGGCAGATTTAAGATTAGGACTGCCTGTGGTATTCCCCCCAGTTGCAAGTACTGCAGGCTTTTGCCATCCTGTAGCAATCCTGCCTTTCCTAAAGGAGTTTGTTATTCAACCTTTCAATATTACCACAAGCATGACTCATTGTAGCAACTGTTCACTGTTCTGTGTTTTGCATTTGGAATGTATTCTAGGGTGAAAGAGGAGCTGGCATAGTGTGACTTGCAAACTCCGTAGTTTGTAGAGTGACCACTGTGGAAAAGCAAATCATTAGGGAGCTACTTCAACTGTTCACAGAAGTTAATATTTGAAAAAAGTCAGTAAGAAGTTTATTTCAGGATAGAATTAGAACAGTTTTGGAAAGTCAACTAAGGAGAGACAGACAAGAGACATCCTAAAGAAACACAGAGACACTCTAGATGTGAAACACCAGAGGCACAGACCCTCACAGGAAGAACCACAAAGAGACAACATTCACACAGAAGACATCCAACAGGGAGATTTTTTCCAACTAACACCACCCTGATAGAAACCTAAACACAAGAGACCAACTGAGACTGCCCAGAGAGAACGTCTTAAAACTCCCAGCTACAAATTTTTTCATGTGGTACCATACGTGAACTGGGCTTCAATACACCACGTCCCGGTACAACATGTGTTTTAGGACAAAGATCATAATATATAGTTATTTTTCCCACCTAGGACAGAAGATAAGTTCAGATCACAAGTGGCTTTGCCAGGCAATGCAGGATATACCAGGAAACACTATTTTAGATAGAGCCATTTTTTACAATCAACTTGTAGCAACTGGCCCTTTCACATCAGCAATTCTTGGTTAAAGTTCAGAGGACCTACCAGAAAGATTGAAGACCTCAAACGTTACCTAGCTCCAAACAGAAGTAATCTGAAGAGCTGCTGCTTTCTATGTCCATGTTTTGTCCTTGGCTGTTGGGGACAGCCTCACACTCACTCTGCCCGCAGTCCTGCCCTCTCATCCTTACCACACCAACCTTCCACAGCTTGCAACAGCTCTGGAATTTATATAATTGCTCAACAATCCAAATTCAGCTCCTCCCAGCCCCTTGTCCCCAAAAAACAACCTGCTGAATCCCTGAAGGAAGTATCAGAAAGTGGCTAATCGAGGTCAAGCTGTGCCTAACTTAAGTGCACAATACGACTGAAAGGTTTCCTTTTGTAGAACCAGATGTAACACACATTGTTTCTAAAGCTTTCAGTCTTTTGAATTCTAAGGCTACTGCCAGGCTCTGGTACTACAGAAATTTTGAAGCCCTAGGACAGGCTTTTGCTCTAAGGTCAGGATAGTTCTGTCACATGAGCTACTCCATATGAGCTTGTTTGACAGTGGAGTGGATGCCCAGGTGAGAGGGCACATTGTAGAGATGCTCCCTCCTGTTTCAGCTGCACTCCATCCTGCTTGCTCCATCCTGACATCAGATGTCACAGGGTGACATGAGATGTCCTCTAAGCTGCAACACCACTTCTGCAGCACTAAAGGAACATGCCCAGCCACAGAGATGACAGAGGCAGATATGCTGCAGTTAAAGCTGCATGGGCCAAGACTATCACTGCCTGGCTTTAAATTCAGACAGATGTGTCAAGCATAGTGTAAGGATGCGACAATCTTGAAAAGAGTGAGTTGGATTTTCTTGAAGCTGTCAAAATCTGTTTAGAAAGGGGCTATGGGGTTCAAAGAATACATCTTGATATGTTTGAGAGTTTTGTTTGTGAAGTAGAATTTAAAACTTTTTTAGCCATGTTTGAAGCAATTTAAACAGTTATGATTCCTGTGAAATGGAACTCGTCCATCTCTAGTATTGATATATGTACTGTTTACACCCAAAGGCCAAAGGAAATCTAGTCAAGTTCACACATCAAATAAGCCATCAAAACACAAATTTATCAAGATTTTTCATTTTGACTGACTAATTGAAGAGTAAGAAAGTATGTGTCTAAGTTAATGGGAGCAAAGCCTGAACGGAGTTTGCTGCTTACAGCTTTAGGTACAAGATTATGCAACTCCGGTTCCTCTGATGATTTTTCTGTTGCTGACATGTCCTCACAAGTCGTGTTATCTGTCATCTCTTCCCTGGCCTATGTCCTCCTTCCTCCCTTCCCAATATTTGAAAAACTTCTTATATATTAAGCAGTTGCTTTGAAACTAATCTTCAGGTTCTTCTTTTATGTGAGCTGTGTCATAAAAAGCAGAACAGAAATACTAAGCAAGTTACATCCTGGCACTTCTAGGACTTCCTGCCATAGTGACAGAAGGTCACTTTAGGAAAAAAGATGCAGTAAGTTACTTAGCTAAGGCTGCCTTCCTACATAGTTTGAAAGCACCAAGATGAAAAGAAATCACCAACAGCCTGCAAAGAAAATAATTTCAAGTAATGTCAAAAATTCCAGTGTTACACCTTGTTCTGTCCAAAATGTTGAGAGATGGAAGTCAATTCTGACAAGTATTCTGTAGGAAAACATGGTCACAATGGCAATGGAATTAGCAAAAAGAAACAGTCCAGTGCTCCAGAGATCTATAAAAAGTTTAGAATCAGGTCACAGATGTTGCATCAATAAGGAATATAATGCAGCAATGACTGACAGTAGCTTTGCAAATTTTGTTTCAAGAACATACAACCCATCTTCTGCAACCTCCAATGCAGTCTCCACCTCTAGGCTCTTTAGTTTGCCTGCATCTCCTACTCAGGGAATGGTTTCCTGTGACGGTGCACCAGCATTCTTACATGCTTGTTGTGCATGTGTTGAGGACTTCTCAGATTGAACAGATGCTTGACTTTCCATGAAGGTGAACATCCAACACTTTCCAAGACATGAACTCCTTAAATGATTCTGAAATTGCTCAGTCAAGAGGAATCCCCTTATTAAAAACAGTGGGCATTGAAGCACAGCACTTTCTCCAGGGAAGTTCTATATCAGAATAACCACAACGGCACCTAGAAAAATGAGCCATTTGAAGCTGTGCCCACTTGCTGATCCTCCCTGATGGCTAAAACTTGCAAGTGCTGAGCAACGTTGGCAGAGAAATTAAAAGGATGGCAAAGCTTTAGATGGCAATTGAGTAAAGCAGTTCAATTCCTTCAGGGGTGGAAGCAGAAACAGGTTGTAAATGCTTAGCACTGCCAGAAAGCAGCTAATTGCTAATAGAGATTGAGTTTCTACAGAGGTTTTGCACTTACTGTAACTACTGGGTGGAAAGAAAGAGTGATTTCTTCAGTTTCCCCTAAAATGAGCTGAAAGCTTCCCAGCTGCTACAAGCCAATGTAAATGGAGACATCTGCCAGAAAGGACAGATTTGCCTTCTTAAATCGCTTTCATCAAGCTCAGTTGCCCTAAACAGCCACAATGGAGATGGCAGGAGGGGAGCAGGATCACATCTTTCAAGCATCCAGTCTACATTAGACTGCAATTGTCAGTTGTTTTAACTTCCCATATCCACTGCAGACTCTTCCCCATACAAGCCAGAAGGAAGGACGGCATTTTCCAGAATGAGTCTCCAAAATATGAGTCATTTAGTTCAAGGGCTTTTGCATAAAATGCACAAGCACCGGCATGAATTTTTTTGCTTTGCACGCAGCAGATTGGGTGAAAAGAGCTTGTTCTTCGCACTGACAGTAAGGATAATCTGAAGTTTCTGTCAGGCAGCGACATGATTGAGGCCACATGTCCTCATGTTCTGAGAGGAGGGACTAAGTTAAGCGCTTAACTTCCACACAGACAAGTCAGAGCTCTAAGACACAGCTACAAAGGCTGTAATGGCACCTATTGTACAACCCCCCCCATCTGTTTTGGCAGCAGTGAGCTCTAATGATGCACTGAGCAGCAGCCTGCATTACGTAAGTTCACTTTCACAGTGCCAACACTTAAAGATGTATGAGACTGGCACACATTCCTTGCTACTCCCATGTACCAAGGCAAAAAGAGGTAGCAAAGGGGCAGAGCACATTAACTGCAGCTGTTAATGTTACCCCATTAGTATAGCCTCTGGGAAGTCACCTCCCTTTCCATTTCACAGTAGATCATTTCTGTTTGTATTTAGAGTCTTATCTGGAAGCTTCTGTGCAAGTGGTGTAATGAATTTTCTAGTGATTATAGTATCACTTACTCTCAGGATGTTATAAATCCAGCTTGCCTGCTGTGGCGAGGACCACAAGAGGCATTACAAAGGGCTCACCACTGCTTTCTATCCCACATTAGTGTATTCACCTCTTTACAAAAGCCCTTTGCAGACAATCTTGCAAGAAGGACATCTCATTAAACATGGCACGCTTTGAGCAGAACATTGAAGAAAACTATTTTCCCCATACTAGAGAAAGCAATTGTGAAATATGAAGCAGTTAAGGGTCCAGTACAAAACTCAACACTGGAAGACAAGAAATTGCAAATTCCCTAGTTAGGCATTAATACTGAATATCCCTGTTTCATAAAATGTTCCAGTTGAAGAACTACAACAGGGCCCCATCTAATCAGGAATTTTTTCTGCTGCTGTTTTAAGTAAACCCATTCAAATATTTATTTGCAGCTAGATCTAGAGATGTTATTTCCTGCCTATTTTCCCCACAAACCTGAGGTGATTTCTGTTCCAGTCTGCAGGCCATACCTGAAGATCAAGCTGAACAACTATCTGAAGCAGATTTTTTCCACGCTAGCTGCCAAACTAAAAGAGGAAGTCAAATTTCAGACTGACACAACTAACTATAAGACTAGTTCAAGCTGCCTTTCTATGGGGCCTCTCAGAAACTTTTCTTGTGCCCAGTAAGAATACTTTAAAAAATGCAGTGAGTTAGAAAGTGTGTGAAGGGCTTTTTTAAACAGAAGGCCAACACTATTTTACCGTGGCCATTTCTAGGTTTTTAGATTTTCATTCCAGAGTAAATATTCTCTCATCTGCTTCCCAGTCTATCCCTCTTCCTCAGACAATACTGTAGCCTATGATCCCAATTCAGCATCAAACTCCAGATGGATGTCCCACACTGCAGCTAGAGCTTGGATGTTACATGGGTCACTGCCATGTGGGCCCTGAGGCAGGAAGACAGAAAAGTGAGAATTTGTAAGTTCAGTTTTAGATTAGGATGCAGGGTGTTTTTGTGTCAAAGGGTTGTGTTTTTTTCTTTCAGATAGACCAATGATAATAAAACATGTTAGAATTAAAAAAAGTCAAACATACTGGTTAACTTCCAGGGTATGGGACCTGGTGGGTTTTCTTAGTGCTCTATTAGATTAGCTCTCCCTGTTCTACACTGAAGTTAGTACAACCAGAGGTGAATTCTTGAATCCACATAGCAGAGTATCATCCCATCAAGACTTCCCAAATCATCTCAGCTGCACAAATTTGCCTGTCTCTCTTAAGCATGGCTCATTCACCCCAGCCAGGTCTCATGCTGACTTACTGTCCAGACACTATTTATGCTCTATAGACAACTGAGCACAACAGAAGGCCTATATCACCCTTTTCTGTATCAAATCCTTTCCTCCGATAATTTCTTTTCCCAAACCTACACGTAGAGCCCAGGGAGACAAATCTGCAGGCTTGCTTGTAACCTGCAAACCACATACACAAGAATTTGAGAAGCTGGGTTGCAGAACACCAGTGCTGGTTCCCATGCTAAAATCCCATCAGTCAGAACTGGCACCACTTTTGCTAAAAACTCTTCCATCTTGATGACCCAGGTGACGTAGTCAGGAACATAGCCTGGTTTTCAGTTCTGCTGTCAGGGAGGTATCCAGGTCTGCAGTTTCAAGGCCATGCTTTCCCCACCACATACACACACCCAGCAAGCACAAGGTCCAAGGCTACCCTGAATCCACCATGCACAAAGCTGTACCTCGAGCAAAGCACACACTTACAAAGGTCTAGTAATTTAAACTATAGCATCCGCCTAGAAAACAAGCTGCTCTGTGGAGAAAAACAATACTTCTATCAACATCTAAGGAAGCACATGCATATATATTTAATTATAAAAGATGAACTTTCTGATTAATGTTAATGAGGAAGAGAACCTCTATGAGATGACCCCTAATGGCTCATTCCCTCCCACAAATGTAGTGGAGCTGCCATTACCACAACACCTCAAAGGCCTCCTCTTGAGATCACCAAGAGCAAATATTGCCCAAGCCACTCCATCTTTCCATACACCCACAGACTTGAGAAATGACAGCCATTGCCCACTGTTCCTTGGCCCTGAACAGAGTCTGCCCTTGTTCATTCTCACCCCCTCCATCCACTGCTGTGCACAGCTACCACCAGCTCTTAAGCTGAAAGAGAGAAATGCTGTATCCTGCTTGAGGCTGAGGGAAGAGGAAGGTTATTAATGACCCTGTCTGCTTCGTGCATAATCCCATCTAGTGGGTTGTCTTCTTTCATTAGTAGGAAATTCAAATCGAGCAAGCAGCCTGTCCGATCACAAATTCACTTCTTGTTTAGCATTTGTACTGCACTTATTTTCTTAAGAGATTAATTACCATTTGGGGTAGCTCAGCAGCAATTTGATAAAACTGTTTCAACACGTGCAGATGCTGTGTAAATGTGAAGTTTATATATACTATATATAAATGTATTCACACACACATTTTCTATAAGAACATGAAGTACCAGTCATTCAAGATATACCAACAGAAGTTAAAGAACTTACATTTTGAATTACTTTAATCTTAAATTTACACAAAGAGCACCTTAAATTCAACTGAAGAGTCACCCTAACTTGAGGCATATCATTATCTAGAAATAGCAACACATCAGGCTGTCCATTTGTCCTAACTTCCAGCCTTCAATTCTGAAAGCATTCATACAGTCTTCACAGACCTAAGAAAAGCCCAAAATAGCTTTAGCATTGAAACTGAAGAAACGTTAGGAGGTACAGAAGATAGTTTGAGTAACCAAACCCCTAAATAAACAAGCACTATCCAAAACTGTAAGGTTCATGTTCTCCAATCTCTATTTGTATGAAAGACCCCACTTCTTGGGAAGTGACTTTCAGTTAGGGGAGAGGGTTATAGAAGACAGCAAAGTTTGCTGTACTAAGTGTACTGGATGAGCTGGCCACCAAAAAGGACCAGAGAGGATAATGTTTCACCACTGATTTAGCACTTCTATGAAATCTGGATTCATATATCCAGCTATCTTTTTCCATTAGTTCAGTAGGGAAATGTTTAATTTCAATTATTTTATATGATTACATAAGTTTCAAGGTTCTCATGTAGTTTACACATTTTTAAGTTTTCAAGACAGTCAAATATTTCGCATCACAAGCTGATAGTTCTCCGAAAATTTAAAAAGAGATTCAGCACTAAAGGCTTCTAGATGGGTATTTGGGGTGCCCGGGATTGCCTCAAGCCAGGCAGAAAGACGTAAGCATCCCAGATTTTAGGATAATGTGGATCGAGAACCACCTCAGCATATACAAAGGAGCTGCGGATTGGCTGGGATAATAGCGGTGCAAGGCTTTGTTTAAGCCTGTCTGCAAACAGGGTGGGATGAATTCCATCTCCTACTTCTGTGGGAACTAAGGAGAATTTTGGCTTTTATACAGCCTCTTCTGCAATGCAACAAGGGCAGGGATTGAACAGGAGACACTTGCATGCTTTTAGTTGCTATTAAATATGGGGAGCACAGGCTCATGGCAGAAAAGCAAAGCCCCTCCTCCCCCACCCCGTGCAGTTCCGAGGAGCACAGAGCTGCAGCCACTGAGGAACAGCATCCTGCAGGTCCAGCTCACCACGGCTCAAGTGCCCTCACTGAGAGCTGCTAACAAGCAGCCACAACAAGCCACAAAACAGAGGACGAAGCAAAGAGTTCCGCAGGCCTAGCTTCAAGAGGCAAATCAGATAAGAAAAGTCAAACAAAGAAGCTGCAAAACACTCCCCACGTGAGTGAGATTTCTCCAAGACTACAATCTTTGTAAATTAAATGAAGGAATTGTGTATTTGCATTTGACCAGAAGTACTTGTCTCAGCTAGGAGAAAGGGATAATAGGTAACACTAGTCAATAACACCAAGAGCCAGTAAAATAATATTTTTACATATATAAAAATACATGTCTGTTGTACATATGTGTGTATATATACACACACACTTCTTTGCAAAGTTAATATAAGGCCAAGAATGTAACAGTCTACCCACAGCACTTGCATACACACAGCACCAGATTAGGAACTGCTGTGAGGACAGTTTAGTGAAACGGAGCTAAGTAGAAACTACAAATGCAATTCAATGAGAGACAGAACCACAAAACACCAGTTTGTGGAAGGAAACTACAAAGATGGGAGCAGAAACTTGCAAGGCAGGGATGACTTAAGGCATGACTTAAGAAGGAAAAACAAAGACATCACTAAAGAAGCCTGATCGTTCCAGAAAGTTGAACTTGGAGAACAATGTGCTAGAAAGCCAGAATTTGTAATTACCACAGGACTTCACTCAGGTCTTGCTGACAAAGCAGCCAGAACCTCAGAAAACAATTAGTCATACGTATGGTACCTTCGCCACCCTTATTACCCAGTAGAAGGCTTCCTACCAAAAATGTAGTGAATAAATACGTTATTGGAAAGTCAGGAAAGTTACAAGGAAGAGTTGTGAAAGCAATTTGTGTGGTTTTAACAATAAAACACATGGATTGCACAGTCTGGTGCACAGTGCCAAGTTAAAGACTAAGCATCCTTTAGTTAACCAAGTCAAGTAGCAGAAAGTTCATCCTTCCTCTGTCTGTTTCATATTCCATACAAAGACACAACTAATCGAGGGCTGAGGGCACAGGGCTGCAGCGCTGTGATGAGTAGCAGTTTAAAGAACAATAGAAATTAAGTTTTCTGCCCTAAGAAAAAATTTTGTCTGACAAGCCTCCTCACTTCTTAGTGAAAGCGAGACTGAAAGAAACAAATGATGTGGGATACAATAGGAGAAGAAATGTGAGCAGTCTAAGTGGGCCAACAGCATGTTCAATTTGAAGAAACTTTCCTCAACTCTAGATGCAAAGGACCAATTAAATCCCTTGCTTTGCTGCCATGTCCCAAAGCACCTCCAACAATATGCTCTATATGCTCTGTGTTGACGAAAGAAGTTCTTTTTTCCTGAGTTCTTGCCTCACCTGAGTTGGTGAGGTTCAGCTGCTGCACCTGAAAGGTGACGGTGTACCTTCAGAGCATGGCAGCATTCCTGGGAGTTCTGAGTGGCCGTTTTTTATTCTAGTTTTAAACTACATTCAGAAATCTGGAGTTGGTACCAGACAGTCAACCTTGACCTCATGAAACCGCTTTGCAGAAAGCCACGGCAGGAAATCCTAAAGCCTGTGGTCTTTGCAGTGTGTACATGTATGTCCCTCTTCAACAGTCCTGCCAACTAAGTTGCTTTTGCTTACAACAACATTCCCTTCTTCTGAGGTCATCTGTTTGCAGGTTGTTTAGGCAGCCTTGGGATCTGTTAGATTTTCGCAGTTATTTGGGCATGTAGCAGCTACAGCATCTCCAAGCCACAATTCTGAGTTGAAGATCAGGCTACACAGCCAGCCAAGCAACAACTAAGCTTCAGGACTGGTACAGGTTCATTCTAAAAAGTTGTAATTCCAAAATCAAGGCGTGTCCTCATCCTACTTCCATGCATTGTGGTGGTTTCCCCATTGACTATAATTAAGTCAAGTGTCGTCTTGCAAAGATCCTTCCACAGCATTCTGCCCATTGCTGCCAGAGGCAAATGTCCTACCTGGAAAACTTATGAAATAGGAGAACTTCTCTAGTATCCATGACTATTATTTCAGTTTTTGAAGACTCAGGAATGCACGGATCTCAGTTCAGGGTCTGGACCACAATCTCCCAAATGTTGCAAAGAATCCAAATATACGTCTCCTTTATCAGTGAAAAATCCTGCTTTCACTTCTGGCCAACCTGACAGAGGTGGGCCATGCTGCTTTCCACAGGAATTTAAAGATCAGTTATTACTGAGGTCTGCTGAAGAGTCAGATAGCCTCACTTGAGATGTGCACATCCGAGGACGCTAAGGAAGGTGTCTGACTAAACTCTGCAAGTGCCACGTGGAAGGAAGAGCCGGCAGTGCAATGCTAATCCATCACAATGGTGCAATGCTAATACATCACTTTC
Source organism: Melanocharis versteri (assembly GCA_013397845.1). Lineage (NCBI taxonomy): Eukaryota > Metazoa > Chordata > Aves > Passeriformes > Melanocharitidae > Melanocharis > Melanocharis versteri. The sequence goes on from VZTG01004282.1 coordinate 445,890, forward strand.
TGGTTCCCTCCACCTCTTTCAGCCAATTCCAAGCCCAGCCAGACTCATCACAGTCACAGCAATGCCACAGGGAGCTTTCCCAACAACAAAACCCCCTCAGTACTTCTGTACTTTCAGTAACCAACATCTTCAAATTGAAGGATTACCTGGACAACTGCTCAGGCACAGAGGGATAACTATGGCAGTGGCGATGCTCAGTGCATCCTAGATGCTGTAACACCATAGGTGCAGAGTGACACCAAACACATCAGCCACTGGCATTTCCAACGATAAGCGATGACTTGCAGGGTTTTCCACATGCTTCTCCCTAATCTGTAGGTGAATTACCATTCCTAGCATCAGTACTCACTACTCCAGTTTGGCCAGATGTCAGAGAGACTGTCCCAACTACTGCTTTGGGCAGCAGGAGCAACCAGTTTGTTTCTCAATAATTTGGGATTTCAGTGAAAGCAGAAAGTGATACAGTTTTGTTTCACTCGGTGGAAGACAACCAGTAAGCAGATACTATTAAATTTCTGAGCAAGAAAACAAACAAACCAACCCCAAAACCCTTACCTGCAAATAAAGCCCACATTTTTACTGAGATACTACATTTCTGTATATAATGAATGGTGGACTTCTATGAAACTAGTTCTGTGCAAAACAACCAGTAACTTCCATAATTCCAGAGCAACAACCAGCTCTATGTGACAGTCCAGCCTTCTGGAATACTGCTAGAATATTCCATGGCTGTTATCAACAGTCACTTACTGTCTCCTGCCCTATTCAACAAAGAAAGAAAAAAGCCCTTAGATTGCAGCTATTTTCCCTTTTAAAAAATAATCCGTTCCTTTTCTAGCCCCATCCTTTTCCCTTTCCAACTGCTAGGAGAAATGCAAGAACCGGGGAGAAGTGGGAACAAGACAGCATCATACAAACCAGATTTCAACAGCTGCACTGGTAGTTTCAACACTGCTGCTGAGAGATCCTCAGGCATGAGCCTGGGTAGTCCCGAGATGAGGATGCTGCAGCACGTACCGAGTTCTCCACTGCCTTGCCAAGCCAAGACAGTTACAGGGGTTCTTATCATTGTCTTGCACTCAGTGGAGTTGCTTACACCGGCGTTGTGCCAGTGTCCCATCTCCGGATACTCCCAAGATCTTGCACAGAAGCAGTTAACGAAGCTACTGGCCCCAAAACAGCCCAGGTGCTTTCAGTGCTCCCCGCAGCGCGGATGAGCCAGTGCCGTTCTCCCTTTCCTGGGGCCCCGCCGCCCCCAGCCCGGCCGAACCTGCGGCTCTGCCCCGCGCCCGCCTCCCGGCGCGGCAACGAGGGCATCCCCAGCTCTCCCGAAACCTCGGAAACCCGGGAGAATCGACCATACCGGGAAAGTCGCGGGCTGGAGGACACTCCGCCTCCCCCATGGGGTTTCCCCCGGTGTCTGTTGCCGCCTCCCGGCAGCCCCGCGCCCCCCAGTTCAGCGCAAACGGACGGTGATCCCCCCCGCCACCGCGCCCTCCCCATCCCCGTCCTCCGGGGCACCCGCGGAGCCCGGGAGCGGCCTGGGAGGGGCGGCAGGCAGGGAGCAGCTTGTAGCCATGCGGCTGCGGGCGCCCCTTCGGGGAACAAAGGCGGGAGCCGGCGGGCCCGTCCCGCACATCCCCCCGCCGCCAGCCTCCCCCCTCGGGAGCTCCGCAGCCTGGCCAAGAGCACAGACAAAAAAAAAAGATACTCTCTTTTAGCTCTGCCTAGCGCAAACGCCCTTTTTGAGAGCGTTCACTCTCCTCCTTTCCCCTGATATGTTTTCTCCTGGCGACTTTTCCTGCGGGGTGCCCAAAAACTGCTCGGGGCGGCGGCAGCTCCGTGCCCACGTTCCGCGGCAGCGCCGCTCCCGGCCGCGCTCGGCAGGCGGGCGGCAGCCCCGGCGCTCTCGGGGGCGCGTCCCCGTGTTGCAACGCAGGGCTGCGCGGAGAAACTCCCAGCCGGATCTGCGAGTTTCTCGTGTGGGAACAGCGGAGGAAGGAAAAAAAAAAAAAAATCCCACACTTTTCTTGTAGGAAAAAAATAGTTTGGAGAAATAGGAAGCCGGGAGGGGCTGCTGGAACAAGGGGCGGGAGGAAACGGCGCGCCTTTGAATGGGTTGTTTCACTGCAATGCTCGAGTGGCCGCGAGTTTTCCCTCCAAGGCTCAGGGCATGAGAAAGACCCTGAAAGGGCCACAAAAAGCATGATAATTTTCTGCGCCTTTTTTTTTTTTTTTTTTTAAACATAATCCACTGCCAGACAATCAGAGGTTTGGGGGGAATCTGCTAAAAGGTTACGCAGAACAGGCATCAAAACTACAATGAAGTTTGGGTCTCGTTCATCCCAGGAATTTGAAATCCCAAACCCCGACAAGACCCTTCTTTAGGACGGGAGAGGGGCAGGCGCGTACGGCGTTAATGGATGCGGTCTGCACCGAAACCTTGGAAACAAAGCAGTTGGAAAACTCGTTTGTCCAAAGCAGGGAACCGCAATTCCTGAAACGCGGAGAAGTGAGACACCCTCCTCCCCTGAACAGACCAGCTCTTACAACCCCTGAAGCCAGGCAGAGAAGAGAAAAAAAAGCGCATTTAGAAAACCAGGATATTTTCGCTAATTTTAATTACCCGGCGACTCTCTTTAGCCATCAGAGGGACGAACCACCCTGCTGCTCTTAGCTCAGAAAGCGCGAGGGGCAGCGGGACGGCACCCAGCAGAGATTCCCGCACCTCACCTACCGAAGTGGCCGGAGAGCTGCTTTCTCCTGCGCTGGCTTCCTCGGGCAGCAGGGACGGGCCGGGCCACCGCGCTCCCCGGCTGCCGATGCGCTCCGCCGGTCGGGGAGCCGCGGGCTCCGCCCCCTGCGCCGCGCTCCGCGCTCCGGGCCCGGGCTCCCTCCGCGGCTCGGGTGTCCCGCTGCTCGCGAACGCCCTGCCCGCCCGCGCCGCTGCGGGCCCCGCTCCCGGCGAGGCCGAGACTGCCCTGTGCTACGTGGGAAAACTGCGCTGACACTAAAAGTGATGTGCTAGAAGTTCAAAAGTACTTATATCTTAAAAATTTCTTAGGGGGCGCCGTAAAAGTTGAGCTAATTGCTCCTCTAAGTCTCCGAGGTGCCAAATAAGATCTTATTTGCTGAATAGTTAGTTTGTAGGTCGCAGTGAAATTTGTTTGTCTCACTTTGCTGTTGGGAACCTTGAGAGGAGTAAGAAAGTGCATGATTTAGGGTTTCTGTTTCTCTTCTACCTTCCCCACAAATCTTGGTGACTTCCTCACAGCACCCTGAGGGGAATGCCTGATTCACCGAAGAACATCAATAGTAAGTCAGTCTCCGTGGGCAGTAGGACTGAGACAGAAGTATTTAAAGAACAAACCAAAGAAAGTGCTATGAACGTGCCGCCTTTGAATACACTTTGCCAAACTTTTGTAAAGAGAAAAACTGGGTTAAAAAATGGCATTCAAATTCAGTTGAAAAGCCACTACAATGCTGTGCCTTGTGTGATTTCATAGGATCACAGAATCACAGATTTCTCACTGACCATAAATATCAAACACAAACCCATTGTGTATCTCCCATTCTTTCACATGACTGTGATTGATCTGAATCATTCCTGACCTCATCATTGACTTCATAGAAATTTAACTATTGCATATCAAGACGATTAGGGTCTGTTTGTCACTTTGCAACCATAAATCTGACAACATCTTTGTGAGACAAGGAATTGTTTTCTTTTCACACACAAGAGAGAAAATAGAGATAGGAATACTGTAGTCAAGGTCGCCCAGCAAAAGTAGAGCAAGGGTAAAACCTCTGCAGCTGATGATCCTACAGAAGGATGTGTTGTTTTGCAATACAGGTTTTGCTTGGGGAAGCTTCAAGGCCTAAGGAGTTTTTCACTTGATCTCTCCTTTCTCCTGTTGTGTGTCCTAGTGTGAGTAAATACTTTAGAGCAGCCTTCCCAGATTTCTCTTTGTCCGTTTGATTCTGCAGTAAGACAAAATTTAATTCTTTACAATCTTCAGTTCACCTTAGAAGGAAAAGTTTGTAGGTCATTGTGGAAATTTGACATGCTATCTGAGCAGTGGTTAAATAACAATAGAAATAACTTCATAAACAAAGCATCATTCATTTCTCTTACCAAAATGATAATTGCTGATTCCTCCCCTAGTTCACAAATGTGGTGGGGTTTTTTTCCATATGTTATTCTTCCTTCTAACTTTTAAGTGTCATTTCTGCATTATCTGTGTCTGGATAGTGCAGCTCCCAGAAAATACAGCTTCAATGAGTCACATTCTCAAAATCAGGAGATAACTTTAAAATTTAAGGTTTTTTTATGTGGAAACATCATTCGGACATAATTACAAGATTTGAAGAACTGAGTCCATAGAAACCTAAATCAGAAGTATTTCAATTACTAAACAAAAATTACTGTTTCTGCAAAGAAACTGAGTTACTTACAGTTTTTTCCTGAAAAGTGACATGTGCTCCAAGGATCAACAACCTTTTCTTTGTGCTCACTAATGTCCCATCTTGATTGATCTGGATTTTCTCCAGTTTAAAAGCAGCATCTCTGTCAGTGAAGTAATCACTCTTCATCCTGCTTCTGAACCAAAATTACAGTGGGAAAGTTTCTATCACTTCATGGATTTTATTTTTAAGTAATAATAAAATATAAAATGAACTTCCCTTCCCTTCCCTTCCCTTTTTTCCTTTCCACTTTCCCTTCCCCTTTCCACTTCCTTTGTATTAAACCAAATCTTGTTAGGTCCTCTGTTGAGATAAAACTTATTTAGAAATTAAGCTCCACCTTTTCTTTCTTTTCCCCAGTGATGTTGGTAGGGAGGGTTTTTCAGAGCATCACCCTTCTTTGTTTATAACCTACATCTTAAACATCCCTTCTCGGCCATATCTGGCCTCCTCAGCCCTGGCAGAAGTTGTGTCTCTGAGCCAGCAAAGCAGAAGGCAGCACTATCCGGCTGGCTGTTCTGGAAGGGCCCTCACACGTGGTTTTCCTCAGGAAACCTCCTCTGACTGTGCTCGCGCTGTCCTGCCCGCACAGGCTCAGGTCACTGGGTGTTTGGAGAATAAAGCGGTTTATGAGTGTAAGGGGAGCGGATGTGGGGCAGTGCCATCGTGCTCATAGGGGTGGGGGTTTGGGCAGGGGGATTCCTGCTCCCCAAACAGCCTTTCCATTCCACTCCGTTGGTCAGACCACAGTGCCAATATCACCCCAGGCTGTGGGTTTGATTCCTGTAATGGCCACTCGTTGGCCTCCCGTCCAGCCGGAAACCTCAGGCCCTTTTTCAGGGTAAATTATGAGTTGATAAGGTTCAACAGAACACGGAGAAATACCTAGATGTTACTGTTTTGTAGAATGGTTTGTAATTCCTGCAGATTCGTGTTGAACTGCTCTGCTCTTATTGCTTCCTACTGTATGAGCAACATGTTTTTGCTATTCTTGCCCAGTGGAAGAGGAAGGTAGGAGGGAAATTCCATAAAATACTTTGTAACACAGAAGCCTACTTACCAATGAGGTATTTGCACAAGGAGGCTGGGATCAGAGATATGTCATTTAGTGCTTCTGAGCCTTTGAGTCTACAAGGAGCCCCAAGGAAGACACACAGTGCTCTCAGAGGGGTTGTGCCAGGTGCCTCTGGCCCCACTGCTGCTGTCCTCATCCCGCAGACCCATCCCAACAGGATGGACTGGCATGATCCAACAGCACCTGTTGTGTTGTCCAGTGCAGCCCAGTATTGTTTGGGCCCAAGATTCATCAGAGGAGGTATTCAATCGATGGAAAGACAATCTGAAAATCCAGAAGCACAGTTCTGTTTGATTAGCCAAACCAGCATCTTTCTGTGTATCTCTGAGATGCTTCTTGTATGAGAAATGTGAAAGTCTTTCACAGCCACGTGACTCTGTGCTTAGACTGTAAGTATAACAGAGCTGGGTATTTTTGACAGCATTTCAAGCAAGGCAACCCTTTCTAGTTCATTTGCACAAATGGCTGTAGGCAGCCTGTTCCTGTAGCAAACTGGCCAAATCCATGAACTCCTAACTACTGCATTCCTTAGTATTTTATATGCATTGACTGCTTTGCTGGGATATTATTCAATTTATGTTCAAATGTTTTTGTGGGGAAATGATTCGGTCGGATGTTCTGTGGTGTGATTTTATGGCTGGAAATCTGACTCATAGATCTATTCTGAAAATAGTGTCACAACCAGTCTAAGCTCATTTAGGGCTGCTGCTGCACCTTTTGCTCTCCTCACACCTACCTCGTGTAGTCCCTTCGTATCCCTTTCACGGGGCTGGCAATTGAGCAGCTGGTATGACGTTTTTTTTCTTTTTGTGAGGTTGGTTTTTGAGTTGGGTCAGCTCCTCTTGCTCACCAGTTTACCTGAGTGTACATGCTGGTGTACACTCGCTGTCAAATGCGAGGAAGGGGGCAGGATGGAGGGACTGGGAGCATGCAAAGATCCATATTTGTTCTTTATTAGTTATGGAGTGGATAAACTGATCAAGAAACTCCATCCAAAAAGCTGATATTGGCAATCCCCATTGGACAGGAAGCTGAATTTCCTGTAAATTTGGAATATTTTTCTGGTTGATTTGCTGTGGATCTGACACACCCAGCATTTTTGTGGTCCACCTTGCAACAAGGGATGGGAGACTGTTAGGCAGTGTTAGTGCTTCACTTTGAAAACAGGGAAATATGACATCTGTTCCGGGGCTTTCTGACCGCAGTTTCACTCTTTTCGTGAGATGACCCCTCAGATCTTGCATGTGGTTTTGGTGTTCTCAGCGAGTGGTCAATATGGCCTTGACAGAGATCACTTACAAGCACAGCAATGTGTATCTTGAAGCGATCCATGTGCAGTGGCAGGAGTTACAGTGTTATTCCTGTTTTATCTTCATTCAGGTCTATTACCACTGAATAATAAGCTGAAAATTGCAAGGCATTGGTGGTTTTGTACTCAGGTGAGGCATGCCACATAAGCAGCATAATGCCTTCTGAATTAAATTCTCATGAGACAGTAACCTCTCCTACAGTTTATACTCAGATAGAATTAACTTCATGAATGGCCAGTTCCACGGTTTGTAGTCTGAGGTATCGTTTTTGGGACTTTCATGAAAGAGAGTCAAGTTTAAGAATAAGGGGTGGCCTCAGCTATAACCTATGTGTGGAGCTCTTCTGTACACATGCAAAATAGTCTCCAAGCATGTACACAGTCCAGACTCACTGCTTGTCCTCTGAACATGCACATAAAGTTTGCTTTACATACTGAGGAAACCTGTGGAGCATCTGGGATCACTCCTGCACACCAGCAGCCAGTTGTCACTTTGCATATTCACATCCTGGAGTGTGCAACCTGTGTGCCTAAAGGTTTTTGTACCCCTAAATGACAGGTTCCAACTGTAAATTTGGATATTATTTAAATCTAAGAATCCTTTAGATTCAGTATATCTTGTTATCTGGGTCTGTGTTATCGATCTAACTGGGGATCTCCATAAATCGGTCTGTGCATCACTCTGAACATGAGAATAAGTGTATCACTGAATCATCAGGTTGTGTGGGTAGAGCAGGACAGCACTTCTGCCCCAGGTAAAGAATTAGAAGCTATTTTCAGAATGAGAATATTGTGCCAGAGCCCTATTCTAAATCAGCAATAGCAAAGTTGTGCTGACATTAGGTCTGGGAATTGCTAAATTTAGGTGTGGACTGGTGTCAAAAATACTAGTAGCTCAGGGAGTGCTACTAAAAGCTTTGGTGTTCAAGTGCTTGTTGTAATCATCAGAGCTGTGCATGGCAGGAGAGAACTAAGTTTCCTGATTTTATTAGCTATTGACCAAAGATGCAGAGCTTCTACAGGAGGCAGAGATAAATATTAAAACCATAGAATAGTGTGGGTTGGGATGGACCCCAAAATCTTGTGGTGCAACTCCCCTACCATGGCCAGGGCACCTTTCACTAGGTCAGCTTGCTTAGAGCCCCATCCAGCCTGGCCTTGAACACCTTCAGGGAGGAGCAATCCTCAGTTTCTCTGGGCAACCTGTTCCAGTGCCTCACCACCCTCACAGTAAAGAGTTTCTCCCTGATATCTAATCTAAATCTGCCTTCAGCCAGTTTAAAACCATTGCCCCTTGTGCTGTCACTACAGGCTTTGGTAAAATCTCTCTCTTATAAGCCCCCTTTATATTTTGAAAGGTCATAAAAAGGTCTTCCCAAAGCCTTTTCTTTTCCAGACTGGACACTGATTTTCCCCCTTTATATGGTGTAAGTAAGATCCATTGCCGAGGTTTCCATTCAGCGTGTGAATGGAATATATAACAAATTTCATAAAATAGTGTAATATAAGACTTCTATTACAATTGAAAGAAAGTGATTTTGGTGAGTGTTACAGTAGAACCCCAACAGTATGTCTTTCCAGTCTAATTTCGAGGCTCATGAAAACTTCCAGCTCGTAGAGGGGAAGAACTTGGAGCCTACATTTGAAAAGACAAACCATGTTCTTGGCTTTATCAATAGGCACAGGAAGCTGTTTTCTTTTACTAGGCTTAATGAAAGTTCAGTCAGCAGGAGAAATTTCAAGAAGCCACAAGCCATTTCTTGTTTGCCATCATCTCTTTCAACTTTTACAAAATCTTTGTTTTCAGAGAAGTTTCCCTGTTGGGCAGATTGGCTCCAGCACTTACAAGCCTAATTACAGCCTAAAGGGTTGGGAAGATCTTTGAAGTGAAGTGTATGCTGCCATGTATGGAGATCTGGCTGCTGATAGAAACCTGTGTAGAATAGCAAGGAGAGATGTATTCCTACTATAGTTCTAAATATTTCTGGGAACTGGGAAAATTATTACGAACAGGAGAGAAAAAAATTCTTATTGTTACAATACAGTAGTTGACTGAGTGTTCTGGAGGCTTCCTGAAGTCCTTGAAGTCCTTGTGTCCCTCCTCCCAAAGAGTCTGGGAGGTAGAGAAAAGCTGAAAAAAGCACTCTCAATATGTTTTCTTACAAAATTTGCACTTAATCGAATATCAAAGAGCATTAAGCAGTCACTTCTGCTATTATCTCTCATACCTGCTTGCTATTGGATACTAAGGTTATTTTAATGCTCTTCAGAAATTCCAGGAATTCCTCAACTTGTTTTCTGTGCAGTTGTTCTGCTGCCTGTTGGCTCTGGGCAGGCTCCTGGAATGCACCTGGCCACATGCACATCCTGGATGGTTGGTTTGGTTTAGGCACATGGGGTGATTAGGATCAGAGGTATCTTCTGTCTCGTCCTGTGTCACAGAAATGTGCGTGCTCCACTTGAAAAGCACTGTAAATTTCTGCAAGCATATGGTCAATGGGCAGCAACCTCCCTCCTCTTCCTCTCCTATCCAGGGCGGGACTAAAGCTCTGCTCCCTCCCACCCCGATCCAACTCAGGGCTTACAGTGCACATGCAAAGAAAGGCAGCTCTGTGTTGGCCTAGGACTGGATGCATCTTCTCTGAAGAAGCACATGTGGACTTGGAGTTTTATATGTTTGTTTCTCCCCTAACTGTAGCTCAATCACCTCTCCATAAAAGCCTGACTTTGCTCTGACACGGAAGGTTGACAGTCCTTGGCCTTTATGTATTTGCATGAAGGACACCTCGAAATCCCAGGTAACACAGGCACAAGCCAAGGAGCAGAGGAAAAAACTTGTTATCAGTGCCAAGCTGATGGATGAAGGAGAAGGAGAGGCACCGGTGTGATTTTATACCACCTCAGTTCAGGTGGTGCTGCTTTCTCTGTAAAGGGCAGTACAGCGACAGTCTCCAGGCTGGGAAACCACTGTAACAAACCAAGAGCAATCACACCTCTCAGAGCGTAAAATTCTCCAGACAGCTGCCAAAACCTTCCCTTTGCACATTCACACCAGTTTCAATGGAATCTGTTTTTAAACTCTGTAGTTAAAAACATACAGCTCCTGTGTGTCAATTAGCTCATGAAGGAGTGCTGAGCACTTCACATTGTTATTTACAACAGCACAAAGAGCACGTCATGTTGCCTAATCAGATGTCAGTGACTTGCACCCACACTGAGCTGATCTAAATAATTGCACGGCTTGCAGGTCAGCAGCAGACAGGACAGAGCAGATGGGAGATCACTCAGTCCCATGTAGTGAGTGATTCAACGGAGCAGTGATTTATCAATTGCACTGTGCAGTAAATCACTGCTGACTTTACTTCCTGCATATAACAAGCTGCTCATTAATTGGGAATATAATAACTAGGTTTGGGAGATTTGTGACATAATCATGTTTAGAGTTCTGTATTTACTTCTGAAAATTCACGTGGATTTTTTCATCCAGCAGGAACCTTCTTTCCTCGAATGAGTCTAGAAAGGAATTCTGTTTTACGTAGTATGACTTGTCTGTCCAGCAGCTCCTCTGTAGATTCTGCGAAGTTCCTGCGCATATGCAGATTATCCAATACACTGTTGCTGATCTTTATCTGTAGCCTCTAATTGGAAGACACTGATGCTTTATTTGCATTTCTAGTTATTACAAACCTGTCTTCAGATACTGTTCCCTGGTTAATAGCCGTGTTGGACAAACTGGCATGGACAGTCTTGCCTTCATGGCACCTGACCTGCGTTGGAGATAGCAATGTGACCCTGAGTGTGCTCTTCTTGGTAAAAGTGCCTGAGTTCTATTTGTCTGTGGTGGCTCCCCCAGCAGTCTGTCAGGCCAGATTTCCTGTGTGGGCAGAGGCCACCAAGAGCTCCATCCTCTGTAAGAGCCGTGCCTGCTGCAGTGCTCTTACCTCTGCCAGGCAGTGTTGTGCCCAGCCCCAGCTCTAACTACAAACACTGGAGTGACAAACAAGGCATCTCCCACGTAGGCAAAGCTTGTGTAAGACCTGCAACAGCCACTGAGGCTGATAAACCAAGCTCCCTATTCTTCTGGGGAGAAAAGGAGAGGAATGGCCGTCCTGGATGAGCCCAGAAATCTCTCTGTCCCATTGTATTATCTTGGACATTCGCCATTAGCAGCTGCTTAGAGAAAAAAGTAAGAAACCCAAATGCTGGGTAATATCCTTCCAGTTTCATTCAATCTGCAATTGTGAGAGTTTCCCTCTGAGTTTCCTACGGAGTAAAGTGACCTTCTGAACACATTCTCCAGCTGGAGTCTATCCAACAGTTCTCTAAAGTTTCTAAGTTTGGAATATCTTCCGAGAGTGTCTCTCCCTCTTTCTCTAAGTTTATCATTAAATTCTGCAAGCCGTGTTTCGGGGTGTGGCAGACAGGGTTGCCCAAAGTATAGCTTAGTAAATGGATGTGGATGTTGCTGAGAGCTGTGATTCCCAGTCCCTGCTGGGTGGAGTGTGGCAGCTGCAGATGGCAGGATCCTTGCCTGCCCCTCTGGCCCAGATTATTGCGGCTGAGGAAGAGTGACACACAAAAAAGGGATGTTTGTCCTCAGCCATGGCAGTTCACAACTTACTGACTGATGTAAATGTGCCAAGAAGAGATTAACTAAAACATAATACGCATTCTGGTTGCTCTCATAAACTCCATTTGAGCTTGTCAGAATTTTCTCTCCCTGTTCCATTGCCATTGTCACGTAACTAACACCTGGGTTTATTTCCCCCAGGCCCCAAAGAATACTGATTTTTGAGGATATTTAAAAGCAGGGCCCAAGATCCACCAGAGTTTGGGCTGGAGGACCATAGATTATAAGTCTGGCACAATGCTGTGTCCTATTACAGGAAGAAGCAGATTTTGCAGGATGGAGTTTCCTTAGGGTCACATTTCAGACTGAAATCATAGAACCATAGAATCATTTCAGTTGGAAAGGACCTTTAAGATCATCAAGTCTGACCATTACCCAAGCACTGCCAAAGCCACCACCAAACCATGTCCCCAGGTGCCACATCTACACAGCTTTTAAATACCTCCAGGGGTGGTGATTCCACCACTCTCCTGGGCAGCCTGTTTCAGTGCTTGAAATACAGACCCTCAAAGGATGAGGCATCATCTCCAAACCTATCTTCTCCCTTCCAAGTGCAACGTGAACTTCCCTGGTCAGCTCTCTCCAACATAAACTCAGGCCTGTCTGTAAGATCAATTATTATTAATTTCACTAATAAAACAAATTCTTTGTTCTACCCAAATGGCCTTATGAAGTCTTGCAGAGCAAAACTATCAAAGGTAGATCTGCCATGAGACTCAAAACCACTGGTGCTTTTCTCCTGAAGAAGTTGACGCTTTAGGATGGAATTTGTGTTGCTGTTTGCATGAAGTAAGCAATAGTTCTGTGTTCAGCTTTTGCATCCCAATCGAAAATGGCTCTGTGTGGCACAAAATGTCCTTGCAGGGGCAGGAAGGGGATGAGTGAGTACCACAGGCATGAGACATGTAAGTCACAGCACTATCGGAGGTGCTCTGGAGTGAGAGATTAGAATGGTGTAGGAATCTGTAGGGAGCAGAGTCACACGTGCCTAAATCCTTCTCTGTCCCACCAAGACATCCACCAGCAAGGATACCCACCTGAGACTACAGAGAATTTTGGAGAGAGGCTGTGGGCATGGTTTAGGTTTAGGTTTACTTAGAGCCTGAGCTCTAGCAGTCAACATAAATTCTCTGTATAAATAGTGTCTGTTAAGTTTCCTTTAACCTATTTCTGGGTTTTATATTGCTGGCTGTGTCTGTCTGAAAGTTTCGGGGTTTTACCACTGTAACTTTTGCTGTTATTGAAAAAGTACTTTACCACCCTGTGTGGGAAAATCCACAGCATTGTCATCCCTTATCAGATTTCTTGCTCAATGAGGTCAACCGGTATTTGGATATTTTTGTATCGTGTCTACGAAGGAATGGAAAAAGCATACAGCGTGTAATCTGCAAGTAGTTGCTGTCTTAAAAGTCAGGTTGGTCATAGAAAAAGCTGTTAAATATTTTTTTTCAGAAGTCAGAAACTCTAGATTACATATCGAGAGATTTCTTTACCTGCTTTATTTTCAACTTTTAAGAAAAAGGCAGCCAGGAAGAAATTACTGCCAGGACACAAAACCCCCATGAATTTCCCACATGAGTAGGACATGCAAAATCTAAAGTGCTTAATTTCAGAGGCCTTATCTTTTGAATATCAGCTGTGACTGATATGTGTGTATATATATATATATATATATATATATCACTGATATATATGACTGATATATATTCATAATGTATGTTCTAATCATTACTAGCTAGAAACAAGTATGAAGGTAAATCTCAGTGTTAATATATTAATTATCTTTACTTAACTTTTATATGTATATGCATATATTTGTATTTTTACATTTTAAAAAGCAGTGAGCTTCCTTTGTTGCCTGGTAAACTTGAGTACCCCTGCTGGCTTCAGTTCAGCAGATCAAATCCATCCTTAAGCAAGTGTAGTGAAGAATTATGTCTTCCTCCTCTGCCATCGCTTTAAATCCTTTATGCACAATGCTTTGTTGTTGCTGTACTAGATCTGCCTGGCCCTAGGAAATTGCCAGGCTTTCTTTTGACTGGGTAATATTTCTAAAGAAGAATATTGAAATTTGAGTAATTAAGTTAATTATATGTCAATTATATAAATACGCATGATCTCAAGCAAACAAAGAGTGCTAAGAAATTACATGGAAGTCTGCACAGGGTGGGAGCAGCCTGTTAACCTGCAGTGTCTCAGATATTTCATAAGCATGTGTGTGTAGTAATTTCTATGGATCTCAATCTACTACCAACCTACTACACTCTGCTAGAATACAACCTCATACTAATAACTCTTAGCAGTTACATTATTTTGGTATATAAATTATTCACCTGCTCTTAGCTAATTGATGACTCAATGCTGAGATATCACGGAGCTCAATATATCTTCGTCACCAAACAAAAACAGTACAGCTGCAAGATTAAGGCCAAAATCATGAATGGGGCCTGATGGGGAGTTCACAAATATGGGTGGTTGACAAATATGTACACAGCTACGTGGTCTGTTATTCTGGCCCCCAGTAAGGACCCGTCTGCAGCATCCACATTGTCTAAAGTTAGCTCAAATTTGGGTTCAGAGATGCATCCTTTCGGTATAGATGCACAGTTGAGATGAGAAACAGCTCCTGTGTGACTTTTAGTCCTCTATTCATATTATTCCTTTCTGTAGGTGATTTAATTAATTTACCTCTCCATTAACAACTGTGCTCTGGTTCCTATAATGTAGGTCAACTAATTAAGATATATAAAAATATTTCCCCAAGGTCGTTTGTTTTGGGAACAATGAATGTGGGACAATTCCTTTTATGTGAAGAGTTCAGATCATTTCAGAAGAAGCAAAATATTATAAATGGTGACTTTGGTGGTGAAATATATTTCTAACAAAAATGCAGTCCTTCTGCTCAGAAGAACTTCCATAACAGCTGGAGCAAATCCATTTGACATTGCAGCAGGCAATTACAATAACCTCAGTAAAGGGCACTAATTTTGAGATGAGGTGGAGTGTACTACGTAAGTCCCTTATGCTTCTCAAAGTTACTTAGCTGGGTTTTGCTTGCAGCCATGAAATGTACTTTAAGAACAATCATTGTTCTTTCGAGGCATTGCTCTCATTGGGGAAAAAAAAAAAGTACATGGCGGAGAAATCAGAACTGTTTTCTGTATCAACTAACAAATACTGTATCAACTAACAACGAGTTCTGTTGAAACAAATGTTCTTACGTCCTGAAAGATCTTTTATTCCACTTTAGTAGGTAAAGTACAGCAGCTGACTCATTACTCAAATTTGATTTGAGCTGTTGCACAACTTCAGTTGAGAATACTTTTCAGCTGAAAAAGACCTTTTTAGCACTGTGCGAAACAACAAAAAAATTCCACTTAAATGCAGTTATGTAGGTGGAATGGAAGTTTCTTCTACTCGGCTACTGACATGCTGTCATTTCTTTTCATTCCATAGCACCGAGATAAGTTTGAGATTTTACAATTAGACCAGTCTTAGAATTTCTTGTAGTGATTTCTAATTCAAAACTGGATGTGATATTTATTGCTGATTCTATTTCTACTGGAACAGTGAGATTTTCATCATTTACTACCTACAAAGAAGATATCATAGCAAAAAAATATAGTTTTGTTAAATTTTATTTACATTCAGAAATAGAAATTTCACAACACTTAGAACTAGCCAGAGTGCTGGACCAGGGAGGTTTTTACCACTGTGCTCATTTTTGCAAGCCAGTAAATTATTCACTCCGACTTCGCTTAAGTCCAAGTCTATCCCATGTTGATATTTTTTCTGTGTTTATGGTTCCATTACACTGCACACGGGTTCTTTCAGTCCTTACTACTGTGTTTGAAGCCTTGGGTGTTAAAATAGCCAGTATTTTCAATTTAAGTAGCTCTCTATCTATATTAGATACATTTATAAAAGTGATGGGGATGGTTTTTAAATTAATTTATTAAATTAAATATTTTGCTCTTGCATACCAATTTTCTGCTCTTCTGGCTGTTGAAAATACTCCTGTCTCATCTACTAGACACCATGTGTTTTTGTAAGACAGATATGGGGAGCTCATGCATGAGTGCCATTTCTGCTGGTTCCACACCTGTCATGCAGCCAGGTTTTCTGCAACACAATAATTTTGGAGCATGGGTTATGATTTATGCTGGGGGTTCTTTTCAGAAAAGCTCACTGGTTTAATTCTAATCGATGGCTTCAGTTCCTCTTCTGGGAAAAGACTCCTTATCAGGACAGGCACCTGTGAGAGCAAATCCTGGCATAGAAACAGGATCTGTGAATGGAGGTGAGCCAACGAGTTTGTTAGAGAAACACAGCTATGGAAACAAAAATCCTCAATTAGTTTATGTTGCCATCTGAGCAGGATGCACAAATAGTAACTGTATGAGGACAAAGCCATTGAGATTTATCCAGAGGAGATATTAATAGGTTGTGGTAATCCCTAGATAATATTCCTGCTTAGTGTTTCATTATATTTGATAGGGTTTTTTAAGGCAACACATATCACCATCCTACCAAAATTATTGTGATACAGGCTTGCAGAATGACCTGACACCCTGGGGAGCTTGGCCAACCATTCAGTTACGTTTCTTTTTGCTTCTGTCATTAAAGAGGAAGGAAGGAGGAAGAGTTACTGAGATGAAATGCTCTGGTATGTGTCTGCTTTATGGTCACTGTGGTGAGGACCTTCCCAGAAGTGTGCTCTCAGTTACCAGAAGAAGCCAGCTCAGATAAATACCTATTGACAAAGTTTTGTTGCAACAAAACAATACAGTGCAGGGTAAGCTTATACTCATAGCAACAATGCTGCTAATTGCTATTTGCACAGTCCAAAGTAATATAAATAGCTACCTTTGATCTAAATACCAGCACAGGCAGGGGCTGATAGACAAATGCATCCCTGAAAGTCAAGGGTGCTAATTAATACCAGAGTTTACCTCAGTTTCAAGGTTTCACTTACAACCTTGGCTAAAAACAAGTCTTTTCCCAATGCTTAGTTGCCCATTGCACCTCCTACAATCTCACCCTCGTTGAGGAGCTTCCTCTGTGGAATAATTTTTTCTTCACTGCAGCGTGGCATGACTAACTTGCCAGATGTCAGAGACAGCACTATTGACAAGGTAGAAATAGTTTTCTTTTTACTTTCTCCTTTCTTATCATCCGTATTGTGCTGGCACTGCAGGGCTTCTCAAAGCTGGGAGTGGTGGAAAGTGGCTCAGTGAGTGAGATCTCAGTAGTGCTGCAGGGCCACAGGATATCACAGCTGCTGAGGCGAGAAGAGCCTGCCCGAATGACACCTCTGTAAAATCTCCCTTGTGGGAAATGTGGTCTTAGTGTAGCCAAGGCCACAATGTTTCCTCAGAAGCCCAGATCAATCATTTAACGAAATGTGAGCTTGTTCATACAATGTAATTATGTTCCATAGCAAGAAGTTTCCTTTGCTGGAGGAACATCTGACAGCATCGTATCAGTGAGCCTGGGTGTGACCCCTGCCACAAACACACCCTGGTTCTGCCAAGCGATGGTGGCAGCGGGGGCCCTGCCATGCACAGGGCTTTGCCAGCTCGGTGGTGGCTGAGCTCCCTCTGCTAGGACACCTTTAACTCCCTCCACAGAGGGAAGGCTGCCCTTGACCTCCCGAGCAGTGTTTCACATCACTATTTCCACCTCAGGAGAGCTACTGAGTCAGGTATTACTGGGACCAGAATATTCCACCTTTGGCTGACTCTGCTGGTTTGGTGAATCTCTTTGTTTCTCTGGGGAAGGAGCAAGTATACTCGAGTGGCATGAAGTTTTACTAGCAACAAGGATGCCTACAGATAGGACCTTAGGGATTTCCCAGATTCTGGCCTGTAGGTCAGATGCCTAATCCTTTACCATCCTTGCTGAGATGGCCTGTTTGCTTGGGAATGGTCCTGGTGAGGAGCTATCCTTGTGAGAACTGCCCATAAACTTCAGCCAGCTCAGAGTTTTGTTGTGTTTGGACTGCTGCCATGCAAACCCCAAATTCTTGTAAAATGTCTCTGAAATGAATGAACAATGCAGTGTGGAAGTTCTCCCCTGCCCCTTTACCTCACACATCCCCGTTACACTAGAAATGACTTCTAACCTAGTCATGCATGTCAAAGGGGAAAAGGGGGTGGGAAGAGCTGCCTGTGACGATAATCCTGTCAATTGCTGCCTCATATTTTCGTTAAATGTGATACTGGCAGCAGGTGTGTGCTGAGTTCCCCTCATTGCCCATGACAGTCGTGGAGCTGCTCCAGTCCTGGCACAATCAGCAGTGGAACATTTGGGGGTCTCCCAAAGTGGGGACACCTGAGGGAGAGCAGAGAGAGTCACCAGGAGCCCACAGCCAGTGCAAGAGTGGCTAACGGGACATGAGTGTGGCCAGGAGCACTGGTACAGCCCTCACCCAGTGCCCAACCTTGTGCCAGACACTGCAGTTTAAGGCATTAAGTCAAGATACCTATGAAATCCCAGCTATTTTATAACAAAATTTGAAGCATCAGTTGAAGGTAAGGTCTAGTTTTCTCAGTATTTATAATGTTTCTCAAGCAGTGGTCCATAAAGGAGCAATAACCTATGAGACCTGAATAAGTGGTCCCTACCCAGCCCACAAAACCACATTTCCTCGAAAAAAAGACTGGGGAAATCCAAAGGAAACTGGTGAATCTATTGTAGTCACATTCAGTCAGTACTTTTGCATTTCAAGCTGCAAGCTGAAATGTGGCTATTTTATTTTCAAATGCTTGGCCAAGCCATTCAAACGAGGCTTTATCAGAAGTGCGATTGTTTTTTCAATCTCAAAAACGACATCCTAAAAAATTGCTGAGAATGAGAAAATCCCCTTGCAGTGGGTGCAACAGTACAGATGTGACTCACGATCTGAAGGACTAGCAGGGTCCTCTGGCTGATGGCATGAGTGTTGTGTGACACACGAGAGCCAGGTAACCAGACACGGGCAGGGACGTCCTGGATGAATGCACGTGCTGCTGTTGATGCCAAGAGTTGCCTGCACTTCACTGGCCTCAGGTCGTGTGCTGCTCATGGCTGGCCATACTCCAGCTCCTCTAGACATTATTCCCTAGTGTCCTTCTGGGGATGGGTTTTGGCTTGAGGTAGCCCTGCTTAAAGACTCTGGAGAAGCACAGACCAGGAAAAGAACACCAGGTTCTTGTCCTTTCCCACTGATTAAACCTCTGGGGGAGCTACCCTGAAAACTTTGTTCATAACGGTATTAAAGACAACGCTTTCTTGATAATATGGGACAGTTGGTGCATAAAAAGAAAAAGACAAGAGATCTAATTAAATTTTATTTTAAAATCTAATTAGTTATTTGTCCAAAAGTGAATTGGTTACATTCATTTCACATTTCTGTGAAATAAGTCGTGCATCTTCAAGATATATGTCTTCAAGTTACCTAGGAGCATTAAACTAGTATTAGAAATGAAAAGATCAAAATGTAGTAAAAATATTTTACTCTAATCTACTTTCATGTTTTTGGACCTCTGACATCATCCTGTTGCCTGCTTTTGCATTTTATTAAAGGACAGAAGTCTAGTCACTGATTTTGTTTATTTTATAAAAGAAATGAAACAGAAACTTTAGCATAGCTCTGAAGTATAGTTTCATTTTATTGAGTATTGTTAGTTATTCTTAGAAGAGAGAGCTTTTTTTTTCCTACTTTTTTTTTTTTTTCAGTTTGCAGGTATAAAAATTACAGAAGACTCCAAGATGAAGTTTAAAATGATCTGAAAAAAATTACAGTCTAAGATGTGTTTAGGTCTTTTAATCTTATCAGCAAGGCACAATACTGAAGAACTGAGAAATGACCTTCAGAGGGTTTTTGTGTGTAGTCAAAGGCATAAACAGGACTATGCAAGGAATACCATTTTTTTTCTTCAAGCACTTTCACGTGTGCTTGGTTAACAGTATAACTCTCTACCTTTCTTGTCTTTCAGCCACATAATCAATGAGCTGATAGAAACAGAACGGGTTTATGTAGAAGAACTTCAAAGTATAATAGAGGTAAGAAACTCTTCTGAAATTTTTTTTTGGTGCTTAACCTCTAAGTCATCACCACAGGTGCACATCCTTCATGGGCTGAGCACTCCCACCTCCTGTTTGTAACACACAGGCTGTGTTGGCAAGATAGCTCAGCCTTGGAGATGGAGAATGGGAAGGATGTTTTGAACATCTTTCCTCAGAGCTTAAAGGAAAAGGCACCTTCTGTGGCCCGAGCCCACAGAACGACAGTTTGCATGGTTCTGAAAGTTATGGACAGACAAATAGTTAATAATGTCTCTTTAAAATATTACCAATACCTCTCAGAAGCAGTGCCCTTGATGTCCATGGGGCCAGACACTAAATTCTATGAATGTAGGTTTGGAAACCTACATTCACATGATTAAGGAAAAGGAAGGCACCCCTCCTGCTCTTCTTTATTGTCCCATGTTGTGTTTGAACACAGAAAAAAAGCAGCTCATGCTGAAAATATAATTCTTGAGCTTTTGAAACTCAACTTTTTTGACACCAGCACACTCTGTGTGTGTGGAGTCTGAGGTCCCTAATCTGTGGGAGGACAGAAGCTGAGTAGGGATCAATCATGCTTATATTTGGGTGGGACTTGAAGGACATGTGGTTGCTTCTTTATTTATGCATTTGTTCCATGGGAGCTGGCAGCTCTGGTAATTGATATATTACTCTTGAGTTTAAAATCAGAATGTTCTTCTCTCAAAGTTATTATTGAAGAAACACAATCCAGTTTTTACAAGAAACAAAAAAAAAGTCAATCCAAATACCACAGTCCAACAAATAAATCCAAACTAACTCTTGTGCAATGGAGCAAGGTAGCAGAAAGATATCTGTCTGTCAATCTTAGCAGTCTCCATCCCTACATGACCCAAATGGCTTTTGAATCCTAGACACATAATTTCATCCATTTTTTATTAACCTTGTAACCTGTCTATTTGTGGTTAAAATGTGTTTGCACAGTTATGGGGTAAAATCTCTGGGGAAAATCAGAAGCATCAGAAATTCATGGGAGGAACAAAGCATCAGGCATGGGAGAAGCTTTTGTTTGCCCTGTGGAGAACAAAAGCACATGGACTTTGGGGCTTTCCAGCCTCGACCACAGTACTTCTTCCCTGGTGAAAACAGGCTGGTTTTATTTTCCACTCTTCTCTGCAGGGGTATGCTTCAGAAATGGACAATCCCAATTTAGTACATCTGATTCCATCTGCACTTCAGAACAAGAAGGAAATTCTTTTTGGGAACCTCCCAGAAATCTACGATTTCCACAACAGGTACATGGGAACTGGTGGTTGTCCTGCATCCTCGGGTGCCACCATCGTGTCCAGTCCTGTTCTGTCGGGTGCTTTGTCATGCTCACACTGGCAGGAAAAGTCATCCTCACTCTGCCTCTATGCATCCTACAAAACCCATGTGTAGAGAACACCTCCAAGATCATATATTTCATCTTTTTTTGTGAAGATTGTACCCTTTGTGCATTTACTAGTGATTTCCCCTGCTGGGATCCATTTTGAATGCCCCCTGTGGTCAGTATTTTACCACCACTTCTCTTGGTACACTGGTAGATGTCACAGGACCAAATCCTGATATTTTTTGTCTGGCAAAACACCTCTGTGAGGAAGCTTTCTTAGTGTTCAGCTTATTTGTCCTGTATTTCTGTTATTCGATCAGAAGACATTATATATTTGATACCACTATTCTTTTTATCCCTCATATAAGATCACAAACCTTTCCAGAAGCCATGTCCATACTGTGGACAAGGAAACCCAGAGCCCATAACTACAGAATACCACTTATGAAAAAGATTAACCTCTTTTCAATCAGCTTTCAAAACGCAAAGCTTAGGGCGACTTCTATAAATTTCCTGCTTTTCCTAGCCTTGCTTAAGCAAAACTGGCTGTAACCAAAATGAGAATTTAGGAATTATTTTGAATAATAATTGCCTGTAAGATGTAGGAAACAGTTGAACAAAATAAATTTTAAAAATCTCTTTTGCAAGTCTTAATATTATGCCAGAGTAGTTAATACATAGTAGAAAAATTATTTTCCTGTTTATATATTATTTTGAAAAATCGTGTCTTCCATTTGGAGAAAGATATTCTCTCCCTTTGCAAGCCCAATCTTTCTTTCCCTGAAGGATTAGTTCATTGACTGTCGCTGCAGAAGCCTTTGGACTACATCCCATATTTTCACTGCTTGCTGATTGAGCAACTACATCTGACAGAGCATTCCTGTCTTTTCTAGCTGTTCTGAAAAATCCTCGCACCCAAATGGGAAGCAGGTATTTGGGCTACAGATTGGAAACAAATTTCAGCAGCCAGAGGAATCAGATATAGCAGATCCTTGTGAGCAGAGAAAGAATGCTAGTATTGGTGATTCAGTGAATCAGCTGTGAGCCACATCCCATTTTTCTAAAATATGTATTTCTCAGTGTGTCAGAATTGTTACCTTCGCCATTGAATCCTCATATTACAAAAATGAAAGCTTTAAGTTGGATTTACACAGAAGCTAGCACACAATGTGAGTGGGATTTTACATTACTCTTTGCTCTTTTTTTTCTCTCACTCAGGATTTTCCTTAAGGAGATAGAAAATTGCATTGAAAACCCTGAGCTTCTTGCCCGATGCTTTTTGAAAAGAGTAAGTACATCCTTTTTCAGGTTTGAATGAATATCTATGGTCTTATCCTACAGTACTTACAGATTTACTCCTATCTTTTCACTCTTTGCTTTTGCGAATGAGGGAAACTCCTCTAAGCAGATATTCCCAAATTAAGCCACAGTTACCAAGCATGCATTCTGATATCTGACCCTTTACCTGGTGTACTGACAGGAAGAGATCTATTACCAGTGTTTTACAAGTATTTTAAGCCCCATTTAAAAGAAAAAACCCAACAAATAACATTGATCTGAATGTTTAACATGCTTTTCATATCAGACACATCTCTAGCAGGAGTCTGATGTAACCCAGACACCACCCTGCAGTAAAGAAGCAGAGAACGACTCTGAGTGCAGACAATACATCCTGTTCCTGCTTTATCTTATCTCTCTCTTCTCTGCACCGTTCTGGACACTTGCTCCCCTAGAACTGGCCCAGCAGAGCCTGCTGCTGTCCTTGCAGGGACCCCACCAGCTCCGTAAGACTCTGTCAGGTCCATTCCCTTTACTTCACAGAACTCAACAAGTGGGATTCTCCCCTCTGCTGTGAAGTGACCCTCGGTGCCCGAGTGCTGCAGCTCGCTCCAAGAGCTCCCAGTGATGTCCCTCCTCCACCACCTCCCCCAGGCAGCCTGACCATTAGTCCTTTCCTGCAACACAACCAAAGGTGCTTGTTTATCTAGCACTCCTTCAGGGGCCCTACTAATGCGAAAAAATCTGTTTTGGTGGTTTGCTGCCACTTTCAGAGTCTGGCAAAACTGCGTGAATAAGGCTCTGTGTTTTGCACAGGAAATGGAAGTGGCATGAGAAATGGGAAAATCTGCCCACTGTAGTCAAAGGTGCCTCCTGCTTCTACTGTACACTACAGGTAGCATTTGCTGCTTTTCCAGGGCACACATTAAATACAGACAGATTTGGATGAACCAGTCAGAGGTGCTGAGCACTGCCACGTTATTAAGATTTAATGGGAATTGTGAGCATGTGATACCTGCAAAGGGTATGCTCCCAATTTACAAACAGGTCAGGCTGGAGAGAATCATACAAGTGTAAATGTGATTATATGTCCATTGGATTATTTTCTGTTTAACAACAAAGCATTTAGAGCTCGAGTAAATGACACTACTAAGGCATATGTTGTTATTCTAAGATTCAGATGCTGGGCAGGAAAATGTTGTGGTGAAATCATTATGCAAAAGAGGATAAGCAGTCTTTGAAGAATGCAGACCTTTGAAACCCAAGAAATGTAAAATAGTCCATGTGTTGCATGTATCCCTAAATAATGCAGCTAAATGAAAATTCTTGGTATAGAATTGTTCTGTGATTCTGCGGAAGGTTCAAATTCCATATTTAAATATTGTAGCCTATGTCTCTCTCTGTAAAAACAGCTGTTGAGCCCAATTCTCCTCACTATTCTACCAATATGAAAGCAGCACTAAAGCTGGGGTTCAGGTACGAAGTGAAAGAAAAGTAGCCCCTCTTTTGCCTTAGCTCATCAGTTTCTGTGGCCTGGTCAAACCACACTAAATCTATCAAATAAGAGGTTAAATCATGCAATTGCTTTCTCCCTATTTCAAATTTCACACTAAGCTTCTCTCTTGAGATGCCTCTGCTCACACAGTAGCACCTTTGATTCAAGAACTCGCCCTTATGTTCTGTTTTTAGAAGAAGCCACATAAAGTCCAGAAATGTGTTGTTTCTGTTGGACTGCCTTTAGGAGGCACAAACAAAAGTCTGGTTGTGTGTTTGTGTTCCCCATGATTTGGCAGCTTTTTATGCCTTCCTGCTGAGCAGTGGCTTCTGGCTGCCCCGTGAGTTACGGCCCTGCTTGCTGTGACAGGGGGAAACAGAAGCAGCTGCTGTTCCAAGGGATGCTGAGTTCAGAGAGGAAGCTCACATTGTTGCAGGTTCTCCTTCTTTGTATGGGTGTGACCATCCTGCCACAACGTCAGGGTGGGCCTGTGATTAGAAACAGATGGTTTTTTTAGATTCACGCTTTGAAGAGTTTTACCCTGACTGAGCACACTGGGCCTTTTCAGCCCTGATTCCAGAGGTGCTTGAAAGTATCCTGAGAGTTGCTGTGAGAGACTCTGGTGCCAGAGTCATTCCATCCCCTGCCAGTCCTTCCTCTGCCATGTCCCCACACTCTCCCACCTCTACCAATGCCACCTGATCAGCTGTCACCATGAATCTGAACCCTTCACCTCAGGTGATGGGAGAAATAGGCTGTGGAGTCTCTCTCTGGCTTCTCTCTGGCTTGTCTCCTGGAACATGGTAGCAGAGTCTGGTAAAAGATGAGCCAGAAATGCCTTTCTGGTTCTCCCTCCCACTTTGCCTGACCTCGTTTAGGGCATGATCTTCATACAAACTAAATTAAAAGTGAGCCAGTTCAACTTTACCCACATGGCAGTTATTTTGCCATCACCAAGATGCTTGGCCTTACTTAAAGCTCTGCGTGGCCAAGGACTACACAAATTTCACAGACAGGAGGGATGTGCACTCAGTACCTTGCAGAATGGGTCTTCTGGTGCTTTATCAGCAGCCCTCTGGGCTGATCTGCTGTACAAAGGGCTGTCAAGAAGGAAAGCTTACCAAACCAAGGCAAGAATGCCCAGGATGGAACCAAAGGTGTGTCAGACTGCTTACCAAAATGTGCCAGGTGATGTGTCTGGCAGGAGTGATTCACTGTGGATTACCACAGTTCACTTATTCATATTGCTGACCTTAAAACAAGGGAATAGTTTAATAGGAGCCAGCAGTTGGGGCATTTGGCTATTCAGGGAGAAAGAAGCATTTAGAAAATGAATTTACCTGTGAAATGACAGTAGCAGCTGACCAGAAACCTGTGGCTTGGATTCAAAGGGCTAGATTCTAGACTGATGCAAAAATTATTCATAAATCAGCAGTCAGAAAGATAATTGGAACTGTGCTTATATGCCATCTGCATTGGAGCTTACAGAGCTCTCAGGGTCCAAATCAGTGTGGAAAGGAAAAGTGTTACAGGAGAGGGGAGCATGGGGTAAGAGTACCAGCAAGAAGTCAGAACCTTTGCATGTGAAAATAGAGATGCGTGGAATGTTTAAGACTGGGATTCGAATAATTAGACATTCAGTTATTTCTTGGCATTTTAGAGTCTGAGCCTAATAATTTCATCAGGAATTTTCTATTCCTAACACTATTGCAAAACTTAAAGCTGTAATTAAAGATGTAAATATCTGCCTGAGCAGGTGTCACTGATTTAGGCAGTAGATTGCATTGGCATAGGGTGGTTCCACTATGGCAAATTACTGGTAAATTGTTGGTTATTGTACCTTTTCTTTTAAGTTTAAATTGGTTCTTTTCTCTTATTCCTAATAGTGCTCTTGTCTGTTGTGGTCTCTGTTCTTCCTGCCCAGTCCAGTTAGGTTTCTGTGGGACAGGAAGAGATTGTAATGCTTGATTCTGCTTTGTTGCTATTTTTAGTTGTGTGGGGTTTACCCCCTGCTAACTTCCCTCCAGGACAACATGTACAAACAATTCTACTTTAGCGAAGAAAACTCTGCACCTGTTTTGAAACAGCACCATTAATACTCTATTGAGTTGCAACAGAAGAGGTTTCTGTATTGCATAATCCTTAACACAGTGGTGTTACGTGACACAGCTCTGATTTCACAGCTGGTTCATCAGGGTGATGTCAGGATGGGTCTGTAGAGGAAGACAGCAGCAACGCTGATTTCTTCTAGTAGCTGCACAAAAGGAAAACCTTTCCCTGCAGCAGGAGCGTATGGGAGCTGTCTGGTGGGCTGAAAGCACAGAGGCAAGATCCGGGAATTCCTGAGATTTATTTCTGGTGTTTTGTTTGATTTGCTGAGGTCACATCCACCAGGGAAGGTGCAGATGAAGGTGGGAAGCTCCCGGCTGGCCAGGCACAGCCAGCCCTGCTCAGGAGCCTCATGGCACTGCCCAGTGGCCCCGTGGCCACCCGGGTGCACAGTCAGCAAGCCCGGGACCTGGCAGAGGGACACCCATCTCTGCATCCACCCACACACAGCCCGGGGAGCTCCAAACACCCCTCTCTGGGCTTTTGTAGAGATTGTCTCTGTTTTCTCTGAAGTAAGTGAGATTTTTGCCGTGGACCTCAGTGAGAGCACTTGGAGTGTAGTCAAAGCTAAATAAAGTGAATCCACCCACTTCTAATTTGGATAGGACAGGGTTTAAGTACATCCCTGTTGATGTACTGGGACATCAACGAGACAAACCTCCTCCTTTTTAATTCATCCTTGTACTATTGAGAACCAACACTATTTTCAAAGCGTGTTGAACTGGTAAACCTTCGTCACATGGTGGGCATCGTCAACAATTACAGTCTGTGCCAGTATTGTTAATAAAATTGTTAATAAAATCTACGTTTCTAATGTTTCTTTTTTGTTTTTTTTTTTTTCCCCAAACCATCAGTTCACTTCTCTGAAAAAGATACCAGTTTTGCAGTTAGATTATGTGTCTTCCAGTCTCCTTGCTTTGTGTGAAAAGTGATGAAAAAAAATCTCACTTTCAGGTGTATTTAACTTAATCAGAAGTAAAAAGCAAGTTTGGTGGTTTCAGTATGTTTTTGCATACAGAGTTATTCCCACGTGATCATTACTTCATGTCTTAGGATGGAAGGTAAGAAAAAGTGTGATTCAAGAAAGATGCTCCGTGGATTCTTTTTCCTTCCCTTACCTAAACTCTTCTTTTCTTGCAGAAGGAGGACCTCCAAATATATGAAAAGTACTGTCAGAACAAACCAAGGTCTGAAGCTCTCTGGAGGCAGTGTGGAGACAGCATCTTTTTCCAGGTGGAATTTCACTGCAGACTGGCAGTGCAAGACCCTCAAAGCTCGTTTTCCTTCTGTGTCTCTATTCTTTAGAAAACCTAGAGTAATACACAGACTTTTCTGCATGCTTCTTATACTGATGGCAGGTGCCCAGTGTGTGTCAAGGTGTTCTCTACAGGAGGCTGGGTAGGTAGAGCAGTGGGTAGATTTCCTGGACAGGAGCCTGACTCTGCAGGCTATACCCACACCAAACAAGTGCTGGCTTCTGTGCAAACCCCAGCTGATCACAATCTCATCAGCAGGGAATGCCAGATTTCAACACCAAGCTGAACCTAAACATTAGCTATTGTTTAGATATATTTTCACTGTGGCATAAGTAACCAGGAAATTCCTATGCTGATGGAACAAATTTCTCTCTCAATTAATTCATAGACATATAATCTTCAGATTGTCAAATGATAATGATCTTGGTGACTTGCCTGTGTTTCAAGAAACAATTTTATTTTTCTTCTGTGTTGTCTCCTACAGGAATGTCAGCGTAAATTGGATCATAAGCTCTCACTTGATGCTTATCTCCTAAAGCCAGTTCAGAGAATCACCAAGTACCAGCTGCTGCTAAAGGTAAGTTCTCCATGACAGTGCAAAGAATTCCAGTGTACAGCTTGTTTTATTCTAGAATTGTGTATCAGTCAGGACTGCCTGGAAATAAATCCTCACTCAGTTCTTCAGCAAATACTCAGCATTTTTCAGTTGTAAAATGGTAGAGAACAGTCTTGTACAGTGACTTGTATTTTAGGCTGGGAACTGCTATTACTTAGCAGTACTTATATACTAAATAACAACAGTATACTACTATAGCTCTCTCTATAAAAAGCAAGATATTTTACATAGTAAATATTTAATTGTCTTATTTATTGTTTTATTTATCTTTAAACAGAAATTGAGCTTGGCTTTATTGGATCAGTGTATAGTCTTACAATTGGAAAACGGGAACTGATGCCTTAAATCCTGTCTCTAACATCTGTCCCTGTTTAACAAAACTCTTTCAGCTCTCTGGACTGATATTTTCCCATAGTTGTGACTCAAACCCTTCAGAGGGAGCCACTCCCTTTTGCTTCTTCTTTTTGAAGGACACAGCTAGGAACAAATTGTAACTTTTCCACAGGGTGAATATGTGAACTTCCCTCTTGATTTGGCTGGAACCATGAGTGGTCCATGCTTGAAATTCTGGTCTGAGCTGGGCAATAGGAAATATATACACTCAAAACAATGAGTTCTTTTTTCTTTTTAAGGTAGTGGCTTAATTTTCTGTCTCCATCTACTCCGTTCTTAAAAATAGTATTTACTGACTTTCCCTATGGGAAGGTCACAAAGGTGAATTACATGCTGTTCTCAAGCCTCTGGGCTTAATGTAGTGTTGTGTACTGTCATGAAATTTAGCACTGAAATTTGCAATGAAGATTTTAGGTTGCCATTTAACTTGCTAATAGCTACCATGGCACTGCTCAAATTGTGCCAGTATAAGCCATGGGAGGACCTAGCTGGTCATTTTTGTGCAGTATTTCTGTGAACTGCTTATTGACTTCATGTGAAACTATAGAATCCAAATATTGAACAGGGGCATTGACAAGGATGCAACATCACTGATTCCAGTAGATTTACATCAACATAGCCCAGAAATAAATTTGAACTCTATTTCTTGAAACTGTTCTGAGAGAAGGGAAAAAATGTCAAGGTCTCCAGGAAAGCAAGAGTAAACCAGATTTTACCTTTAATTTAAAATATGACTGTAAATAAACCCAAGATTAGATCAAGGAGTAAAATTCTCAAGCAAAACAGGTCTCAGCCATTGGGGTTTGAAGCTGGTCAGACCAGTTTTGTACTTAGCAACAACACATTGGCACTGGCATTTACTTTGTCAGGGTTTATGAGATCTGTGAAGATGGTGCATTCCCTCCCTGGCTGCAGGAGCATTTAGAAGTGTAGAAAAATGGAAGCCAGTGAAAAATTGGTAATAAACAAGTGCTTGAGAAGCTGTGTGCCTTGAATGGTGAGCAGACTGCATTTGAATTTGGGTCACAATTATTGCAACCCTCTGGTTTCAGTGAGTTTAGCTAATATGCTCATGCTGATAAAAGCAGCATGCTCACTGTACAGAGATCCATCTTCATCCTAGAAAATGTGCAGCAGGTACTACAGGAATGCGACCTGCTTTTACTTTCTAATCCCTGGTTGCCCAAGCACTTGAGGAGAGACTGCTGCTGTTTGGGGTTTGCAGGAACTACCTTTTTGCAGCCCTATTTTATAGGAACACAAGTGCCTCAGCTTTTGGGTTAAAATATTTCCAAACTCAAAATGTGAAATGTCAAACCTGCCAAATTCAGACTGGAAATTAATTCATATTTTTACCAGTGGTAGTCAGTACCTTGTGGAACTAATTGCAAAGGAAAACGGGGAATTCTCTAACACCTCAAATAATTATATTGAGTTTCTTTTCTAGCAGATGTGAAGAAAAAAAAAACCAACCTTGGATGTAATTCTATGACATGCAAGGAGTTCATTGTAAATGTGTCAGAAGGGTCCTGTCTCATCTTAAATAAACCCTTTAAACTTGAAAATGTCCAAAAGATCAAAATGTGTGTCCTCAATGACCACTCCGGTGAATGTAATATTTGGTTTTGTTTGGGGTTTTTTGTTCCTCTTTTGTTTTTCCTCTAGTTCTGCTATTTTGTCTATGCAACACAAATTCCAGGGAGGATTGTCTTATGATGTCTTCTGGTATAAGAAGTTCTCAAGTATTTCCCATACCTTTTTTTAATCAGGAAATGCTGAAGTGCAGCAAGAATTCAGAAGGTACTGCTGAATTGGAAGAAGCCCTGGCCACAGTGCTTGATATCATCAAATCAGTGAATGATTCCATGCACCAGATAGCAATCACAGGATACGAGGTAATCGCTGCTGCTGCTCCTACTCTGGTCTGAGCCATCCCATGTTCCTGTCATCACTGATCATGCTGTGCCCGTGGCTGGTACTGGGCTTTACAGGAGCCTGTGCCACATTCCTGAAGAATGTCACTCAGTGGCGTGTTGTGATGACCGAAAATACATCTCAGCACACCTGTCATGTGCAGGTGGGGTGTGAATGTGGGGACATGGTGGGGAAAATGCAGGACTTTTGAGTAATTGCATCCAAACCTCATTTGCAGGTGAGAGGTACAAGTGTGGCAGAACTAACTTAAGAAATTTGTTGAAACTTTGTGACCGCTGTGCAACTCAAGTGTTTTCAAATCTGTCACACTTCGGGAGGAAAATTTGGCCTCCATTTAAAGTGGGTAATGGAATCCGTGCCAGTGACTGGCAAGCTTGTTATCTGAAATGTGAAATAACAACCACGGTACAAATCAAAGGGCACAAATATTTACCTCTGCAGAAGCTCCATTGAAGTCATATGACTTTCAAGAACTAGTGCTGACTACAAAAAATGAGCCCTTAAGTGAGAAGTGGAAGTGATTGACACACAAAGGAGAAACAGGCCTGGCAAAATGAGGCCTGAGAGTCATGTGGTTGCCCATTTTGAAATAGCTGCAGGGTGAAAATGTCAAGAAAGAAACAATATAGTGAGAATTGCTCAAAGAATTGTTACATCAGAGTAACAGGCTTTAATCCAGAAAAACTATTTCGTGCGGAATCTGACTTCCTGAGAAGGTGCTGGGGTCTATACAGACAATGTCTGTGTGGGAAGAGTTATTCTGTTTTTCAGGATGGGAGTGGCCTCAGGAGTTTTGATTTCTATAGTTCTCTTTTGTGCAGGTGCATCTGCATCTGGTGGCTGAGGCACCCATGCCTGCTGCCAACATGGTTTTATAAATAAATGTGAGCGCTTGCTCCTTTAACTGCTTGTCAGAGATCCACTGCTGCACGCAGCTGGAGATGCTCCTGTGGACTGTGCATTGCATTTGGGGTGGGAATGGGAGTTCTTCCTGCAGTAGCTGTACTGGGTGGAAGGTGAAGCAGTGGCCACCTCATTGTACTGGCAAACACTGAATAGATGTGGTGATTGTGGAGCAGACAAACACCACAGGTCACAAATACAGCCTTAGATCTCCGAAACCTGACAAACTTAAATCAAGCAGCATATACTTAATCCAGTCTGGTCATGGCTAAGTCTGAGTGTCTCAGCAATTCATTTTAGAAAAACTCTTTAGAGTCTGTATATTATTATTGCAGACTTGAACCAGTCCACATGGGCATGGGAAGCTCATAGATACAGCACACCTTTTACCTCTCCAGTTTCCACTGTTTCTTATTCGTTCTCAAAGAGAAAGGTAGCTTTCCTTCTGTGTTTCTCAGTTTAAATGTATGTAGTTACAGCAATTTAGCAAAAAAATTGTTTTGAAACAGTTCTGTAAAGGGTTGGGAAGAAGATCTTCTCCAGGAAAGGTAACATATTATCCTGAGCAGGGGGGATTTCTCCAGATTCCTGTCCATATAAATGTTGAGGTCATCCTTTTGTCTATTCCTTGCTTTAAAGTGTGAGTAGTTTTGTAGTCAGGAATTCAACACAACATTCCTGTTCCTTTTCAACTTTTACTTTTGAATTTTCCAGCCTTTCATGAAATGCCAGATAATAATTCCAAGGACTAGATTTTTGCCTCCGCTTTCTTAGCTGAACTGAAAAACATGGCACAGTGGGACATGGCCACTGTTTAGCCCAATGCTGACAGCATTCCTGAGATGGTTTGTTACATCATTATTAAATGGGGTGAAAGTGTGAAAGAGGATGCAGCCAATAATTTCTTCTCCCTGTTCCACCTGTCCCAGGTGCTCAGCTGTGGTGCCAAATGAGCACCTCCCATGGCTGATGAAACCACACCCCATCTTGTGGAGTCTTTCCCACACAGCCATGATAGAAATACTTGCCTGGAAAACCTTTCAGAGAGGGACATTATGTCAGTAGGAAAGCAGGTTTTGTGACAGCTAATGAATGTTCCTAATTACATAGGATATTCTGTTTCTTGGATTTGGGCACATGCAGATTTGAGGAGCTGGACTCCTGTGTGAGAAATTGCTAACATGGAAGTTGGGTTGGTTTGGTGTATTTTTTTTTATTTTTAGGCAAAACCACAAAACCCAGTAGAATAAAGCTTCCAAGCTATTCTCCAGAGCAGAAGTTTTAGATGTGTTTCCTACTGTCATCCTAACATTGGTACACAATCTGGCCTGGGTATCTTGTCTGTGAGTAATGAGAGATTCTTATAAATAATCACATGTATCTCTCATCTTCCATAAACATGGGATACTATGTATTGTGCTAACAAGGAATAACTATATTTCAGATAGTGATCAAATCCTCCACTTTAAATAAACTTCCTTTAGGATAAAATATTGCTGTCCACTAGCAGAAATTACCAGAATCAGTGTCCTCCTATTTTCTGCTTAGACTGAAGAGAGTGCAGTGCTTGTGGGCTAATATTCAAAGTCTCCTGTGGGATTGCTACAGACTGCCATCCCTGCCTGTCTGTTTCTCTTGGCAGTGGCAGCCTCCCACTTCACTCATTATTATCCCAATCCCAGATTCAAGGTTGGAGAGACAGACCGGTCACAGGAGTTGAACTGAGCTTCTGGATCTCCGTGCTGTATTGAACAGTGCCTGGAGTGACAGGAGCCTCTCACCATTGTCAGAGCTATGTAGGAAATAGGCTTTCTGCTTTTTTTTTTGTGTTTGTTTTTAGTTTTGTTTTTTTTGTTTGTTTTTTTTTAAACTTAGCTTTGCATATCAGTGTGCTTTTCACAGGCTTGCAGTTT
This sequence comes from Melanocharis versteri, assembly GCA_013397845.1. Lineage (NCBI taxonomy): Eukaryota > Metazoa > Chordata > Aves > Passeriformes > Melanocharitidae > Melanocharis > Melanocharis versteri. The sequence goes on from VZTG01004282.1 coordinate 478,666, forward strand.
ATAGCTACGTGCCCATATAAATATAGACACCTACAGTCCTGTATGCACAAAGATCCAGGTCTACATATTAGAGATGACAGACTTATCTAAATTGCTGAGGTTTTTTGAATGGTTTGGAGAGTGTAATAATACCCTAATATAGAGTGTAAAAGTACCTAATAAAGCTCTGGTTTTGCAGTGGAATGCAGGGTAGAGCAGGGGGGAGTGAGAGGGAGAAAAGGTTGCAATTTGTAGCATAAGAAATTAGACATTCCCCCTTGGAGCTAATGTCTTCACCTTATAATCAACAGAACATGCAAATGTTGAAAATAAGTACTTTAATAAAGCACTGGGCTTATTCCCTCAACTTATTATACAAAGCACTCCTAGGAAAACTTGCTGTTGAGATAATGATGATTATCATTATTTGTTGAATCCCATTACCATAGAGACATTGCCATGTCTTATATCCACACGTTCTTCCACTCTTAACACGGAACTGTTCTGGTGGCATCTGAGCTAAATATTTATATCAGTTGAAGAATTTACCCATCAGGGGTCTTCAGACAAGAGCTTTAATTTAGAAAGGTTCCTGCCTAGTTTCGCTCTCCCTCAGGTACGTTTATGGCTCCTTGGTGCATTCACTCCCTCTTTGCCCAGGGCTGTGCAGCGTTGCATAGTTTGCAGATGGTGAGCCAGGAAGCTATTGACAAAGCTTGTAAAGACTATTTTGAAACAGGAGGGAATTACATACCTACATAGCTCTAGGCACTGATCCGTGACTTCAGGCATCTAAGCTCTTTCAAGGTTTTGCCCAGGGATGGAGGAAGCTTGTGCAGGAGTGGAAACTGAAACTAGATCTTCTGGAGTCAAAGCCTTTGTCTGGGTACTGGACTGCACTGGGCCTTCCTACTGCCTCGGAGTCAGGAGCCTTGAAACCCAGTTTTTGTCAGAAGCTTCCTCTGAGGTCACCCGAGGATACAGCCTGTGTGTCACATCCAAAGAGATGCTGAGACAGATCTTTGCTGCTAACTATGGGTGGGGAGACAAACTGGGAATTATGGACACGGAAACCAGTGAGTTAATGGTTACAGGAAGAAACCACACAGGCTTAGCAAGGGGACATGTGCACTCTCCAACACGAGGGATGCCTCAGCCTGGCATCTCAAACACCACCAGAGGAATGAACTGTGCCTGGGACTACCCTGGTTTGGATGTGATGTATGCTCTCTCTTTCCCTTGCTTGCTAGGGGGACGTCAGTGAGCTTGGCAAGCTGTTGATGCAGGGTTCCTTCAACGTGTGGACTGACCACAAGAAGGGGCACAACAAGGTGAAGGACTTGGCTAGATTCAAACCAATGCAGAGACACCTCTTCCTCTATACAAAGATGCTACTTTTCTGCAAGAAGCGGGAGGAGAACACGGATGGCCATGAGAAGACAGCTTCATACAGCTTTAAAAATTCATTAAAGGTAATAAATGCAGTAATGGTGGGGGAGGGAAATAAGTCTGGTGTTCTCACAGACAGGGATGTGTCCATGTGGGGATTTGAAGAAGGTGCACATATCTGGAGCTATCTTGCACTCCTGAGTGAATGACAGCTCTCATTTAGTTTTGGGCTGGAGACAGACCAAGCCATAGGTCCTGCAATTGCAGATGTGAACCTTGTTCTTTGCAACTTGGTACAAATGGACACCTTGCATGTTCTTGCCCAGCACCCCATAAAGAGAAGCCAGGCTGGAAGGACCTTCACCTGTCCTTGTTCTGCCTGTGGGTATCCTCCAAGTGCAGTTCTATTGCAAGGTTTATTATTGACACAGTTGAGCAGATTCATTCTGTGACAGTGATTGCTACAGATGAATCAGTGCAGTAGAAGTGCCCTTTTATTTGCAAGAGCAAAATTTCCAGATATGAGTCAGAACATTTTAAGGTGGGAATCACAAGCAGGCCACGTTTTCCCTCTAAGCACATTGGTGTGACACTTGTGACTTTAGCCAGTTAACACGGATCATCAAGTGTAATGTTCCAAATTTATTACAGGGTACCCAGACAGGAGTTGTAACAGAACCTGGTTCAAGGCTTGAGCCAATTCACATAAACATTTTAAGTTTCTTCCTGTAGAGAGAGAAGGAATGGTGGCATAACACTGTCTAAATCTTTAATGCTGGTGTGAATGAGAACAAGAGGCATGAACAAATACAGGAAGGAGATGAGAAGCTGGTTAGTAGCAGCTGAACTTCAAAACTGTGATTAAGAACTTTTCATTTAAGAAATCTAGAATTATTTTCTTCTGGTTTTTTGTGTCCTCTCAATTTGCAGATTGGTCATTAAATCTCACAAAGCCCTATTCCATCCCTCTTTCTCTCCCACCTCAACAGGTCAATGATGGCAAGTGAAAAAAGTTTTCCTAAAACTGAAAATCTGTCAAGGTGAACAAGAGCCAGGATGAGGTTGAAAACTGATCCACAGATCAAGCAATAAAAAAAAAGAGGATAAATTCATGATCAGACATTAGCTTGGGATAATTTTGAACATTCTTTTTCCCTTTAGCAATCAAAAAGACGAATGACAAATTAGATATTGAGAAATGACATGCTCTGAATTTTACTTTTAATGACTCCCTAAGGTGTCAGAAGTGAATGCAGACTTTTAAAAATGCTTCTCAGAGGACCAAGTTTAAAGACTATTGATGTTTTCCAGATTCCAGCTTCTTCTTTTGTATTTTGAAACAGATGAGCACTGTGGGCATTACAGAAAATGTAAAAGGGGATAACAAGAAGTTTGAGATCTGGTATAATGGCAGAGAAGAAGTCTATATCATTCAGGTAATGACAATCATTTTTGTTTCCAAGGGCTACACTTCCTTTCAATTGAATTGTTTTTAAGAATATTCACTGTCCTGTACACTCCAGAAACAATAGCCATTGAAAGCTTCATTGCTGTGTAGGCACTGAAATGGCCAATTTATTGTGAAAATGGTCATGATTTTGGCTAGAAGAAGGAATAAAGCAATGGGAAATTTCTTGGAATGCTGGACAGAAAAGCAAAGACAGGACCTTAGATTCGTGGTAGCTTTTCCATCTTGAGGAGTGTCTGCTTTGCTCAGAGCTGGCCACAGTGCTCCAATCCTTGGCAAAACTGAGAGCCAGTGTAGGTCAGGGCAGCGCAGTGACTGGCAGCATGTTTTAACTGGATCTGCTTTGCCTTGTCCTCTTTTGTTCTCAGGCATCTTCCGTTGAGCTGAAAAACACCTGGATTTCAGAGATCCGCAAAGTCCTGACAGGACAGCTGGAAGCATGCAGAGGTAGGGCTCACCTCACCCAGAGCAGCAGCTGGGAATGTGCCCTTCCTTCCGTAGCTGTGTGTGACAACGTGGGGCTGGGACAGGTTACAGTGCCAGCCAGCACCACCAGTGAAGCCAGCAAGGACCAGTGGGGCAGTTGCAGCATTGCTGGGATTTAAAGCCATGTCCTGGCCAAAGAAAATTTCTTGGACTTTTATAAATGACATGGATAACTATTCCATTCACAGTTAGTCTGAGGAACACGGTTTTCCTCTGTTGTCCCTCCAAAGCCACAACTCCAGAAGCATCCGTTTACCTCAGCATGTGAGGAGATGAGGTCCCAGTCTGCACCCTGTGCCTGCTCACAGGACCTGGATCAAAAGGTCTCCTTCCACACCATGACTGCACACAGCAACTGCTCCTCTGTCCTAGTGTTTGCTTGGTTTTGTTTGGGCTTTGAGGGTTTTTGTTTTAAATCTAGTCACCCACCTTATGTTCTAAATGTCAGTTGTCCCATCTTTCCATCTTAGTGACCTCCCTGTAAAACATGGTTAATGACATTTCCCTCTCTCACAGAGATGTCACTATGAAGGTGGTTTGTGACATGTGCAACACTGTGAATTACTGAAGCCTCCTAAGTACCTAAGATAATGACAGCCTTTTTTATGTAATATATTGAGTCCCAGACAGACTAAATTCAGTCAGGTTATTTCAGATAGTAAAAGAACATAGTGATGATAGCTATCATAGATGCTAGTCTATTTATTCTCTTAGGACAAAAAACCCAGTACAGACTTTTTCTGGATCTTGGCATTGCTTCTCTCATACACTCATCTCTCTTTAAAGCAAGGTCAGCAAAGCCTCACCACCCACATCCTTCAAATTCCTAAGCAGACTTTGTCTGAGGTGGAAACCTGTGTCTGTGCTTTAACTTTAGAGGTCACCTCTATTTTAATTGTCTGTTTCACACAGACAATGAGTTCTTACAACTTCCCTACGTAGAAGGAAACAATTATGAACATTAGCCTCAGGAATTGAATCCAACCCATAACAATATACTTATTTACAATGTTTACTACTCTGGTCTTTTGTTACTGATCTTGTCTTCGTCCTTTCTCCTTTTTATTCTGAATTTTACTGTGATCAGTTAATCAGGAACTGCTGAGGAAAGACCTCAAGATCCTTGTTAGTGCAGTTTCAGGACTGGATCTAGAGGCTTTCTGATATGGTTTGTAATATTTGCTGCTGAAGTATAAAAGCTGGTGTTACTTAGGCTACCACAGAAGAGCTGCTAGTGGAGAAAATGTACATATTTAATAGGATAGAGTGCTAGTCCTCCATTTGTGTTCCTAGGCAAAGGAAATTAAGCTTGTATGTCACCTAGATGAGCATTTGTGAAATCTCTATAGTATACAAGACCTATTAGCCAGAGTTACTTTGCATTTCCAGAGAAAAATATACAGGAATCAAGACTGATTGAAGCATTTACATTTTGATTTTCTTTATTGTTTTGTCCTAAGATCATATGATTCTAGAATATTTCAGGTTTCAAGGGAACTCAAGACATCATAGTCCAAGGTCCTGCTCGGAGCAGAGTCAGTTACTGGTCAAACTAGGTTACTCAAGACTTTATTCAGTCTGGTCTCGAGAACATCCAAGGATGACTTTCATCCTACTCTATAAGTAAAGTCAAGCATTCCTTTGTAGTGAATCCAGCAGAACAACAGTCAGAGGACATAAATTGTATCTCATATACTGTTGCAACTCTCCCCATTGCCTTTTCCCAAATGATCACATGAATCAACCCCCTTATTACAATACTGGTGTCAGGAAGCACATGCTTTATCCTGTGGTTTTAAAGTTTCTATTTCTAATGACTCACAAAAGAAGAGGCCCTAATCCAAGACTGGATATTTTTACAACTGAGCATTGCAATGGGAGAAGGAAGAGGGATATATTTGTTTGTCTGGCTGTTTTTAATGAGTGTTGTTAGGAGTTGCACAGGGGGTTGGAATGTTGGAAGGAGCCAGCTGAGATGAACGAGTGAGGGGCAGAGAAGGTGGGCACAGGTACGTGATAAACAGTTTAATGTGTGGGTCACTCGTGTCCAGACGCTCAGTGTGTACCCAGTCCCATGACACATTGCAGTGAGCCTGGAATGCTAACAAGGATTTGGGCAACACCTTGATCCGTCAGTCCCAAAGAACGTAGCTGTCTCTTGCAGGCAAAGGAATTAGTGATGCAGCTTAAGGGATTTGTGTAAGGCTGTGGATCAGTTGCCAAACTCAGGAATGGAGCGACTTCCGACTCCCCACCCAGCGTGTGTGTTTCTACCCCACTGACAAAGGACTTATTTGAGTTTAACCTTTCAGTGCTGCCCCTGGCCCCTTGTCACTTCTCTTTCATTGACAGGAGGTTCGTCTTCTTTCAGAGTGAAATAGCCCAGGGATCTCAGCAACCTGAGAGTTTGAAAGCAGCTCCTTCCACTGCTTCTTCACTTGTCAGTGTCTGACTCCCCTGGCCCTGAAATCCAGGCTGTCAGCAACTTTCTTATAATTTTTCTTCACTCAGCATTTACTGGACAAAGTACAAGTCTGTTGCTACCTTGCAAGCCTGCAAAAAGAGTGAACAAGTGGCATATGAACAACATTTTCTGATTCCCGTTTGTCCAGGATGCTGAGCAAAAGCATTCTGCAGAGAGATGGGAATATATTCTGCTATGTGGCTGAGTATGCAAAAGGACTGATGGACATGTGTTGTTAAATCCAGGAAAAGCTGTGAGCCACAAAACTTGTATTCTGGGAAAAAGGCCATTATGTCCATTCTCTAGATCCATATCATGCAGTTAGCTAGGAAGAGGTCCCGAGGAAAGAGAAGGTAGTAGGGGAAGAAATCTCTTCTGCAGTGAAAAAATATGAGTAGAAGAGTTGTTTGGTGAGCTAATAGGTTTCATTAAGATCTTAATAGGCCTTTCAAGCATTCCATTTTCCAGTGGCAGTCAAAATATTTCCTCTCCTGTTTCTCTCCCCCCCTCCCCCCCACCTTAAGCAACTTACACGATTTGGAGCAATTTCTTTTTACTTTTTCTTTAACAGAAGCAAGTCAACTGCACCAAAGAATCACTGAGAGTGTGTATCATGCACCAATGGATTCCTCCAATGCAAGCAGGTAACCACAGCTGCCATGGCATATCAGGGCCATGTTTTGTCTTGCCTTTGTGCTTTTGCAGTACATAAATCCTTAAGTTTTTGTGTTTAGCTTCCTGGCTATGAATTTACTCAATTGTCTTCAAATTCTTTAAAGATATATATAAACACAGATAAAGGTTTGCTCGAGAGAAAACTAATATCACAATGCAGAATTCATTTCAAAGATTAGCTCAAGTTTAGACAAAAGGTATTGGAACGTTTCCAGGATGTTAAATGGAGCTGTCAGCAATATTTTGTAATGACCCAGTTGCTGGGCAAGTTTAATGTAAGGTGGCATGGAATATCACTGTAAAATTTTAGCAGGATCAACCAAAACAGGAGATCCCAGGTAACAGCTAGCCTTTGACAGTTCTACAACTCAATGCAAGAAATATTAAACAGATGTAGTGCTATTAATCCTACACCATATTTTCTCTAGGCTTGGTTAATTTATTTCGTTTAGGGTTCAAGGGTAGAAATCTTTCAGCAGAACCACCTTGAGGATAGGAGAAAATTATTCCAGTAAGATATGAAGGGCAATCACGAAAATGATTCAAAAGAATCCAGATGTGTGTCTTTCTTATAAGGCTCTTAAAGTGAGATTTTCCAGGCAGAAATTATAGACAAAATAAGTCAACAGAAAATTAATTAACTCCAGGAAGAAAGGCCATGTGGTCAGCTATTTGTCCTGGAGTGGATTAAACCAAAGGAAAAATGAAGTGTTTGTTGTCCTCACTCTGCCAACTGTGCCAGAAGAGAGAGGTCAGATGCTCCTGCTCCAAATGCTGGGTTATTATAGGAACAGGAAGAATACAGTGAGTCTTCATGAAAGAACAGTGCTCTGGGCTGTGATGAAAGGCACAAAGTTCAGGGTGTCCCATTATCTGTAATATGTGTCCCCAAGAGAAGCAAGGGCAGGGGCACTGCAGCACCAAGCTGGCTTGGCAGCAGCTGATGTGAAATGGTGGATCCAGAGTCCCTCAGGCCGGGGAGCCCTTTCTGCAGCCTGTCTTGGGATGCTGGGTGGAAGCAAGGAGGGGAAGGAAGAGGCTGGGCTGTGATAGCCACCGTGTGGCACAGTCGGTGCTGGTGACTGACATGACCAAGCAGCCCCAGTTGTGAGAGGTGCAGGAGGCCAGTGGAGACAGCATTGCTAAAGAGCAGCCAGCATCATCAGTGTTCTGCCAGCAGACGAGGCTAATTAATCATTGACACGTTATCTACCCAACAGACACCTACTCCTGGGTTGCCCATGTGTGACAGTGACTCTACTGTTTGTTGGGAATTGTCAAACCTCTGCTGTGACATTGGGGAAATCTCTTTGTGGGATGTTTTCCCCTCCCCAAGCTGTATCTGTTCCATGACAAAGACTATCCCCTTTAATGTTTATATGCCACCACATCACTTGGGACTGCAATTCCGTGAGATAAGGCAGGTCTGACTCAGGACTGGAGCTGAAGGGTTGGCAAAAGGGACACTTAGAGCCAGTGTCCTTGATACAGGCAGTTATTGAGTGTCCCTAAGTCCTGTTCAATCTATTTCAATTCTCTCTCTCTCCAAATTCTTCCACAAAGTTTCCCTGTTTAATCCTGAAATGAGATGCCCTGTGGTATCTGTTGCTGCTGTATCTCTCTCAAGGGATGGCTGCTGCATTTCATTGATAATGAAATCATCCCTTTGTATTGTTTTCTAACCTATTCAAACATATGAAACTTAAATAGTCTATTGTTCTAACTGCTTAACTATCTGCTTTGTCAGAAATGACTGATGCAGTCATACATCCATGTAAAAATATCCTGTGAACATGGACAAACACAAACTCTTGGAATTTGGCGGCAGATGCTGTTTCAGAAAAGCTCGTGTGTTTTCTTGGTGTCTTTCTCACAGCTGTAAATCTTTAACTCTGTCAGCTGCATGTTTCACAGTTATCCCAGCCTAGTTGGGAAGGAACAGAGGAAAAAGAATAAGGAAATGTGAGTGTGCTTTGGATTTGTTCCCATATTTATTTTGAGCCCCATTTTGTACCTGACATTAGGCTGCAAAATCACACTTTGATTTAGTACAGGAGGTAACAGAGACCTTGCTGAGGTTCCGTCAGAAACAGGTCAGAAGTTCAAATGCAAAACAATGAGTCCTGGACTGCCTTATATTCAGAAAAGGTATTTACAGATCTCTAGTATTTAAAATGTTTTTTAAGTTTTTAATGATATCTCGGACCTTCCCTTACAGCAGAACAAACCCAGTGAATGTTAACTGTAGCAGTTCATGTGTTAATTGTAAGCAGCAGTTTAATTGCTGATAGATGTCAATAACAAGCACTTTGGCAAAGAGTATTTAAAATGTGTAGATACAATGAAGTCTGTGGAGCAAACTGCCAAAGATAACAGTCAAACACCCAAACTAAACCACCAGACATTTGCAAAACAATTGGGATAAGAACCACGAGAAAACCTTGGCGCTTGAATGTCCCACAAACCTGGGACAGGGGCGTCCTTCCCATTACAGACCCGAAGTCAGTACCTGGGCAGGTCTGTCCAGGTGGATCCCCCCATTTGTGACTCAGCTGCAGACAGGGATATCCCACCGGGATTCATGTTCCAAAGAGCAGAAGAAACAGAAGCTGGGGAAGCCAACAGAATTCACCTGTTTCTCTGTGTATGGCCTCTACATAACCATCCAGTATCCATGTCTCTCCTGGAGACAAATGTATTTATGCTGCAAAGGATGGAAAACCAGGGTTATCTTTTCTTACCTGGTCTCCTGCTCCAACCTTTCAAATCTGTTGCACTTGCAAAAAGAACTCGTGCAGACAACCAGCTTGTTTCTCCATTTTTCCCTTCTCAGCTGTGATGAAGCTCATCCCTCAACTGTGTGGTGTGGTGAGGAGGCAGGATGGGCTTTTTCCACCACACGTGCCTGCACAGATGCAGGCTTTTATAGCACACAGCATTTTAAAACCAGCCCTTTGTTCCTTAGGCTTCCATGTCTGAGGGTAAAAAAAGAACGCTTAGTGCTCCATGCTTTATTAGGTGTTAACTGGGGATGTTACTATTTTTGTATTTCTTTTGTCCCAAGGTATAGCAGGAAATCATCAAGTATATATGAAAACAAATCTGAGACATCAAATGTGGAAGCATCTAACAATAAAAACAGGAATTCCAGTCCCAGCGCCAGACAAAAGAGAGGTAGGAGTTCTGACAGAGCTTTTTCTTCCAGAGGGTAATATTTTTATATTTGCACATATTTCTGGAGTTTGGTGAGGATGCTTCAAATCTATGACGTTTAAACCCAACATAAAAAAAAAAAAAAACAACAAACAATGCTACAAAGCTGAATGACTGTACCATGAAAATTCGTGAGCAACAAAAGGCATTACCAGTTTAGAATTTTTAAGTCTGAGTTTTGATGCTTTACAGTGCTCTTTATACAACTTGTGTTGTTTAAAGATAGAACTTAGGAGACAATAGTATGTGTGTTTTAACCTTCTGCATCCTGGTGAAGTTGATTTCTAGACATATTTAATTTAAATTTTTTTCTACTGATTTTTGCTAACTGATTTCTTTGCTTTAACTCGAGGAGAGTTTTTTGCTCCTCTGTGTATATCAGTTCTCCTCAGGTGTACAGTAAATAAACCCACAGGCAGTCACAGAAAGTCCCTCCATTATTTGAGGCATTAAATACAATAGATCTTTTATACAACAGAGGTTAAAATAAACACTAAGAAGAAACTGAATCTCATCTGACAATAGCAGGAACAGAAAATCTTTTGACACCAATTTCTCTTTTAGGCAGTATTTCTTAATGTTAGAACAAAGAATTTTCTAGTGGTATAAAAAAGAAAATTGTGAGGTCTTAAGAGATTAATGCCTAAATGAGGCATAAAGCAACAGCCCCCTTATAAATAGAGATAGTGAGAAAGAAAGTGGAATATCTTCTCTTGGAAAAAATAGGCTATTCACCAAAAGATTTTTCATTGCATTAGGTTTTCATGCTGGGAAAAAAAGTTATGGATTCCTCATTAAAAAACCCAATCTTAAAAATCTGTTTCAGTAAAATTTTATTTTTAAAACATTTAGACTTTTTATTTTAATTAAAAAGGTGGGAAAGTAGTTTTTCCTTTGAAATTTATAAACTCCTTTAAAAAAAAAATTCCAGGAAGATTACTGATATTTTCTAACTGTCCAGCTTCCTCAAGAGTGTGGGAACGGGGATCACATTCCGCGCTGATTGTCATTCTTCTGTCTTCTGCATTCCCATGAGCAGCTCCTCAGGGCTGCGGCTGGGATCCCGCTGGCTCAGCCCCGAGCATCCTCATCCTCTGGTGGGTGGCTCTTCCTGCAGGGCTGGGCAGTGAGGCCATTCTTATTTGGGGATTTGGGTGTTCTGTACATCCTGAGCTGCAAACCTCGCCGCGCAGAGCCAGCAAAATGCTCTCCAGCTCCAGATGTCCCACTAAAACTCGAGTTTGTGTCCCTGTGAGGCACCTACGGCCGGGGCTCTGCAGGGGGCTGAACTAAAAGATGCCCCAACACCCGGCACGGAGCCTGGGGCTCTGCCAAAACTGTCTCTTTTGTGCCACCTACTGCCTGCAAAGTGCTTCCAGTATCGGTGTAGTTAATATGAACACAGATTATTTTAAAATACTGGGGGTTTTCTGCAGTACAGAAGGGGAGGGAGCTATTGACAAGCTATTTCAGTTTCATTATTCTTATTGATAAGTGCCTGTGACAGAGTTTTCTACATATAAATGAGTGTTTTGTGTGGACCTGACTGGTGGAGTCACTGCCCTGAAATTAAATGGGAGCAAGTCCTGCAGGAACCTGTGGGGACCTGCTCAAAGCAGGGTCAGCTGCAGCAAGTTGCTCACAGCCACGTCCAGTCGGGTTCTGAATAGTTCCAAGGATGGTGACTCCACAATTTGCCATGGGAATGCTGCCCTAGGTTTAACCCCTTTCACTGCAAAAAGGGTTTTTCACATATTTAAATGGAATTTCCCATATTTCAATTTGTTGCCTCTCTCATCCTTTCACTGGGCTCCACCGAGAAGCATCTGGCTCCGTTTTCTTTATTTCATAAGATCCCCCTGAGCCTTTTCTTCTGCAGGCTGTGCAATCACAGCTCTTTCGCTCTCTCCTCATGTCAGCTATGACGATCCCTTGATCATCTTCATGGCCTGTCACTGGATTTACCCAAGTCTGCCCCTGTCTCTCCTGTCCTGGGGAGCCCAGGACGGGACAGCACTGCAGGAGTGCCTCTCCTGTGCTGAGGAGAGGGGAGACATCCCCTCCCTGGACCTGCTGGCACAGCTCTGCCGAGCACAGCCCAGGATGCTGATGGCTTTCTTTGCCACAAGTATGCATTGCAGGCCCCTGTTCAACCTGTTGCCCATCAGGACCTGGTTCTTATTATGTTTGGAAATCGTTTCCAGGGTTATTTGGTATACCTGCAGAATGAAGGAAAAGGTTTGAAATAACTCAGGTGGAGACAACACGACTTTAGAGCCCAGTGTCTGATGCTCTGCTGGTGCTGAGAGGCTGTGGGGACTTGTGAAATGCCAAGGGGTCCCTCAGTGAAGCGACTCAATTGCAGAGCTGAAGAACTAACACAGGAGCCCACTCCTCCACACATGCGCTGCTGTACTCCCCATGGGGCTCTCTGATAATTAAATGCTTTGGATTTTCTTGCTCTCAGGAGACAGAAAGTAAATATATTTTATATACCAGTTTTGGGATCCTTTATAAGCTACAGTATCTGTACAAAGGTTGCCTGGCAGTGGGGCAGCCACGGCAGGGAATGGCCAACACAGACAGTCTGAAAGCCAAAGGCAGCCCCACAGCTGAAGCCACTGCTCGGGAGCAGCTCCTCACCAGATGCCCCTGCCTGGCCCAGAGCTGGCACTGGGCACTGGGTGGAAGGAGCTGAACCACAGTGACATAATTCTTCTGTTTTGGTAAAATCTGTTCATCTCACACCCACCTATGCATGCAGGCACCTCGGATCCTGGATTATCTTGGCTGCAAATCAGGAAGTGATGGGATGCGCTTTCCTTTGGAAGCACAGCTTGTCTGTCTGTTGCTTGTCTGTCAGTGTGGATTCACTGTCTCTTCGTGTTCCCTTTGTACTTTTGGCCTTCATTTGTCCCTCTAAAGATTTTCACGTGACAGTGTATGAAGTAAAGAGGAGGAAAATCTATTGGTTAAATCCTACGGCACAGAACCAGGTACCCAACACACAGCTTTTCTCCTGCTCCTCTGCCATAAACCTGGGTATTATCTGCCCACACTAAGAAAGGAGCAGATGGAGGATTTGGCAGGAATGCACGGATCTGGGGGTTTGATCTAGGTCCACCTGTTTCCTGCAATGTGAGTAACTGAGTATCCTCCAAGCCCAGAGCCTCAGGACCTCGATCCATCTGTGACGGATCTCTGCAGAGGCGGCTGTCAGACAGCATGGCTGATTATTCATGCAGGAGCCTGGCATGGGAGCTTTGCTGGCATGGCATCCTTGCATCCCAGCAAATCAGCAGATCAATTGCATGACTCTCTGCCAGCTTCAGAGGCTTTAGAAAGGCTTCAGCAGGTAAGGCTGAAGGTGTACCAGCCACAGGGCTGGTGAGGGAAGACTCTTCAGTGCCAGTGCTGGATAGCAGAAGTGGGACTGCTCTCAACACTTGCATGTCCTGCACTGCAAGGCTTCTTCTCTTATTCCTCCCTACAAATTGCTGTTCCAACCAATGCTGTGTTTCCATAATAGAAGGCACTAGCTTGCTGCTAAATTGTATTTTCCTTTGATGAGAGCCACCTCCCTTCACCTGTTATTCTTTGGTTTTGTTTTGTTGTTGTTCTCCATTAAAACTCAGTGAGCCAAACTCAACCCAGGGGCTCTGTTTGGTTCAGCTGGTTTACTCACCCTGACCTCATGTCACCTTTCTAATTGATTAGCTCTTGCTCAGGCTTGAACTGAATCAAAATTTATTTATTTCTTTTTAGTTGTCATCCAGTGCTAACCTTTCCTTTCCCATAAGCTGAACAGCTGACCCTTCCTTCCTTATTTCTCTTCCCTCTCCCTCTCTCTCCTAGTTGATGCTTCCAGCAGCCTTAACCTTGAGCGCACAGCGCTTGCTAGAAAGCGATTCACATTGCAAGGTCTTTCCAACCGCAGAGCTCCACCCAAAGGTAAAATCACCCATGCAGCATTTGGTCTCAGGCCATCTGTCTCCTGCACTCCCACAACGTTCTCTCCATCCCACAGTGCCATCCATCACTGTTTCCTAAAGCGCTGCCACATCTCACCCAAACGCTCCTTTCTGGTGCACACAAGTGGCTCCTCTGCTCAAAGACACCGTCACCAAAAATTGCTCCCACAGCAGCGTTGGCAAGGCAACCTCTGGGTTGGCTGGTTGGGTTTTTCACTGGTGCACAGTTCAAATAACATTTGTTTCCAGTTTCTCTCAAGGGTCAAAATGTGAACTAGTTTTAAACGATCAACTGAACTTCTTTCAGCAGCTTACAGGCTTGAAGAAAAAGGGTATCATCTCTGTTGTGCTACATGAGATTTTAATGTGTGAAATAATTCATGTGTTGGACATCTTTGCTTTTCAAATATTGCTCAGCTGTGGCCTAGTGGGGAACCAGAATTCAGGAGATCTGGGGTTTATTTCCACTTAAGTATGTTATATGACACTGTAAAATGCTGTGTTTTGGGTACTTGAGCATAAATGTTTAGTAGATACCCATGAACAGAGAGCATTGCAAGTTCCTGTGATGGCTGTACAAGGAAGAGACTTCAGAGGAAAGAAAGGAATATGAATAGAAAGTGAATTGAATAACTATTTACAATCACTTTCTGAAAAGATACTGTAATTACTCCTTTGATTGTTTTTGTGTGGCTTTTCTCCTGTTCTGATAAATGATATTTCCTCTGTGAGACAAAGGGTTAGTATGCAGTGATGGAGAGGGTGAGCATCAAAGGAGGAAGAACCAAGATGAAAGCATAAAAGCAGAACTACAGAAGTATTAAATTATAACATGCTAAAGTAGATAAGAATGCACCAAGAGTCAGCACTGCTGTAGGATTCTGGCTACAAGATCAAGGCTGCATGTGGTACTGAGATCCAAGATGGACAAGCAAGTTCAACGTCTGAATATAAAAATAAGTGGGTTTTAGATCTTGTGACTTGGGAAAATCAATGACAAAACACAGATTTCAGAAATAATGCTGTAGTTTTTGTGAGTTTGGATCTACAGTTTTATTTTGGGCCTCTTTTACTTTTTTATCTGAGTTTTTCTTGTCGTATGAAATGTCTTGCCTTGTATTCAGCGTTCCAGGCAGCGAAGCACAGCTCAGGAGAGTTCGTACCCCCCCCAGCTGCAGGCACTCTGAGCTCAAAGCCTTGCTGGGTCTGGTTACTTGAGATTCCTGTGGAACACCTCTTACACAATGTCCCGTTTCACTTTGTGGTGCTGTTCTGCTGCTGACCTGCTCCTGGCCAGAGGGAGCCGCCAGCAGATGGGCTGGGTGGCCAGCAGAGCCTGGTCATTCCCCCAGGCAAAGCCGGTCAGCACTGCATGGGCTGGCTGCTGAGGCAGGTTGGAAGCTGGGAGAAGGGAACAGGGAAGAGTCTGCAGTCAGCTTGTCCTGCTCCTGAACACTTTGTCTGAAGGTTTTTGTTACTGGCCATGGTGAAGGATGGTGTGTTGAGCTGAGTGTACTTTGCTTTAGGCCCACCGTGTCTGTTCCTGTCCAGAGCACATGAAAGGAAAGGTCTAAAGAATATAATACCCAAACTAACTAGGGTGAAAACAAGACTGGGTATCAACTGGCAGTGGAGCATGGATGCTCAGAGAAATGCTGAACTGTCTGCCTAGGCTGGATATGATGGGCTGGAAAATGTTGTATATAATCACGTTGGTGTTTTAGCCAAAGAAATGCTGATGTCTGGAGAAGAAACTTTACCATCCTGCACTCCATCAGTGCAGAGATCCCTGGGGCAACAATCCCAGAGCTGGCACCAAAGTGCCTCAAACTCCACACTCAAAGCACCCTGCATCTCCCCCACTCCTGGGTCAGCATTAGCCATCCTGGTTTGCAGAGCCAAGTTCATATTCCTTGGGGTTGGCACGACTTCAACACATCTCATAGTGAAATGTGGGGGAGCTGTGTCTTCACACCTGAGCAGACTTAGAGAAAAGGCAGGATGCTAAATAAGTAAACAAAAACCCACTATGTAGCCTTCACTTTCTCCAAGCTGGTTTGCACGGGTAAGGATGGAGGCTCAGAGAATGTTTTCAGGCATTCGCACAGTTAAATTTTAGAAGTGACAAATGTGAACTCCAAACCATTCATGCTTGTTTTTCAGTGTATTTCAGGTCGGTCATCACAGAACAAGCAGTTCAGTGTCTAAAATGATCCAAACCTCATCTGTAGACACACACCCCATTCCAGCCATCATGCTCATTTCTCTGTGTTTTGTAGCTGTACTTGGACACTAGTTGGTTGCTAAAATAGTTATTGGCATAAGTCTCTTTTCTGAAGTATTAAAATTGGTGCAATTGGAATTGCTTTGAAAATATGTTCATAGTAACACTTTCTGTGCTTTTCACCTTGTTGAGGGTATTTTTCCTGTCTGTTTTAGAGGAGAAACCTTAATTTTCTCTACCCTTTTCCAGCGGCTGCTTTGCTTTGAACATCTTTTACCCTCAGTGCTTATTAACCTCTAACCCTGCCCTGCATTGCATCTGTCTGTTCTCCCAGATCCAGAGTCTAAGGACAGAGAAGTCACCCGTCGCTTTTCCCTAGCCTCCTCCATCAGCACCACAGTTAATGCTTCTGCTGTGACCAAAGGTACTGTCATGCTGCTTGCTTAGCTCCCCCTCTCCCTGCCTGCTGCCTGACACATTCACTGCCAAACGCTGCTCACAAAGTGAGGACCTCAGGCACCATTTTTATAAACGCAGGAGGTTCCGGTAGAAGAAGAGTCAGCACCAGTGTAACACCTGCAGGGAGGCAGGCCAGGACATTCTGAATGTGTGTCGAGGTGTGCTGCCAGCACACGGAGTGGCTCCTCCCAGTTTCTCCATAATAAGCTTCAAAAAGTGTTGCTCGTGTCCATGGAAATTTAAATAATTTTTGGCTGATGTGGGGTTAGGTTTCCAACTTCTCCCTGGTTTGGATTAACTGATGCTCAATTGAAATGATTTCTCTGTTTCTTTAAAGCTCTTTAAGATTTTTGCTTTCAAGAAGGAGAGAATCTCCTCGTTATGTAGCAGATAGCAGGTATCCAGAAAACCTGAGATCAAGCCAAAAATGGAGGAGCAATAGATGCCAGTTTTTATCACGTTTAGTTTCTAATCATAACAATGATATTGCTATGTTTGCAGGTGAATTTTCGTATGTGTAAGGGAGCTGGGTGCTGAATGCACTGAGCTCTGTGCAGTTTGTGTGGGAGGTTATGGAAGTTTTATTTTTGAGCTTTATTTAGTTTTAGAAAAGGCACTTTTACAAAATATAAGTTATTGTACTAGTGCCTGGATTTAAACTCAAAAGCAAACCATGCATTTAGGCACGTTGATTGTGTTGAAGATCAGTAGCATTGTGGGCACATATGACTACATGTCAGGGATAATTTTGCCAACAGAACATATGGTCTCACATGGAATTCTGAATATACTGCCTTTTGGCAGTCCCTGGAATGGAGTGGAGGAACTGATTTGCAAGGTTAAGATTTCCAGGGCAATTCACAAATCAAAATAGAAGGAAAAATGGCAGAATTAATTTGGATAAAAATCTTTGCTCTGTACTTGTCAGGAAGAAAGTTGCTCAGTATCTGTTGCCTTCTCAACAGCTGTGAAGGATGTGAGCCACATCCTTGGCTGCAATGAGGCTGTCAGGGAATGAGGGCACGGTGGGGTTGATGGGCAGAGGAAGGATGTCACAGTCCCACTACCAACAAATGTTTCTTTGACAGCACCTTTAGACCACAGCACTAGAACATCATCACATGGAAGTGATGAGCATAGCACAGGAGAAGAGGTTATTACAGCTTTTTGCCCTCAGCAACAACTCAGAAGTACATGATCAGTTGCTAAATTATGGGAAGACTGAGTCATTTCCTAATAATTATTTTCAAAGCTGGGGAACAGAGTGAAGCACATATGTACAAAGAAAATGGGCAACCAAGGGTTGTTCTTTAGTGTGGTTTATCAAAGAGAGCATGTGTGAATTGCAATGAAAGTCAAACTTTGTTACAGTTTCTTATAAAAAAGTCCTATCCTAGAATCCTGTCTGCCACAAGACTGTTGGCAATCTCTTGGGATGCTGAGAAAGCTACTTCTGCAATGATTTTCAAGGCTAGAAAGCAGAATCAGGGCTTTTCAATTAAGTGTTTTATTTACAGCATCTGCTTTAAGAAAATATTTCAGGTAACAAAAGAACTGAAGGCTGAGTCTTGTCTCAGCATCAGCCCAGATGCAGGTCATCACTTCTGAGGCTGCAGGTGCTGCTGTGTCTGATCCTCACTGCTGCCAGCTCAGCTCCCCCCACACGTGGAGTCGGGGCACAGGAGAGGCGCTGCACATGGACCTGTGCCTGGTGTCCCCCACTCCTGTGGGTCAGAAGCGCTGGCTTTGTGGGCTCTGCCCTGCCAGCCTCACGGGTGAGGGCTGGGACTGCGGGTCTGGCTGCCTTAGTGCCATCTCCTGGGCAAGAGGGAGAGGAAACCTCGGTGAGACCTGGAGGGAAGCAGATTCTTCTGCTGTGATGTCTCAATGTCTTTTCCCAAAACGGATCTGTTCCCTATCCGCTTCACAGAAGTGTGTATCTTCACCACGTAGAACCTAGGGGTTGGTCGTTCTTCTGGGTGAAATTATAAGTGTTAGGTAGTTAGTGTTTTCGGGTGATAGGAAAGCAAGTTTCTCCTTTAACAATATTTACAGCCTTGTGACTCTGTGAACTTCACACAGGTCCCCTTGTTCCTGCAGTTAAAGTCAAGAGACATGAAATAAAGAGTGACCCCACTCCCCTGGGGTTTGAAGGTAGGAGTATTTCCATCCTGCATGAAAACCTCGTTTGATATTATTCACTGAATTCACATCTCATCACAGCTGGTGGATGACCCTGGAGTCCATTAGGGGGTTGGGGTCAGTTTATCTGAATAACTGGGATAAAGACAGCTTGTTACTCCCTTGCCTGTCTCCTTCACTCATATTCACCTAGGAATGGGCCTAATTTAAACCCCAATTCTCTGCCTGTTTTGGGAAGTGAAGCTCTAGACTGTCACCTGGATCTGGATTTTCTGCCTGGCTCTGCCTCCCTCCATTGGGAGCAGCAGCAGGGAGCCAAGGGGCTACTTTTGACCTTCACCTGCAGTCTGGCCACTCGCATCCCTCTTCCCTTGTTAGTGTCCACTCCTGATGAGAGAAGCAGGAGCCATGTGCATGAAGACTACAGGAGAGGCCAGACTGTGCATTAATAGCCATTTAAGGTGCAGTGTTTCATTTCAGACCAGCAGAATTTCCACTGATTTGTTGCAGCATATTCATCAATTACTGTTTAATAAACAATACCAAAGAGTTAAATTGGGATGCTGTTCCTCAGCCACTGGAAGATCACCAGCTTCATTGCCAGCTCTCCCCTCTACCTGACCATTTGCCATTGGGGCACACAAGGAGCCAGGAACCTCTGCTGCAGGACAGGCAGGAGAGAGATGTGGGCTGAGGAATCCTTTCATAGCATTGTGATGTTCTGCACAAAAACTTGGTAGGAAGAGCCATGATGGAATTGGTGAAATATCCCAGCTATCTCCCATGGCACTCCCAGCAGAAAAAACTGGAACAGAGAGGTTGGAAGAAACAAATCAGAGACAGCAGAAGTAGTTTTGCTGTTGGCAGAATTGTTCCTGTTGCCAGTGAGCCCTGGCACTGTGTTTAGAACCATCCTGGCTCCCAGCACCAGGGTTTCCCAAGGTGTGGGGTTTATGCCTTGCTTTCCTTGCTGACAGATGCCCTGATCTCAGCATCCCCTGTGGCTGCAGAGGCAGGGGGGATTTCAAGGTGCAAGAACTATCTGCAGCATAGAACTGACTTGTTCTTCACTGGTTAAAAACAAGGTCCTGCTGCACAACATTCCTCACCGGACTGGATTTCTTTAAGTAAGAAACAATGAACATTATCACCCCTTTACCAGAAGATATTGCTACTATTGCCAGGGTTCTGACTGATGTAATAACACAAGGGATTCCCTCACAAAATTGTGTTGCATTCATCAAGAGTGAAATCATTAATTTCTGGCCTCCCTGGTCCCCTTTTGCTGCTGTATGGATTGGGATCAAAACCATAAATTATCACCTACAAAATGATTTGAAATGCTGCAAGGAAAATATGTTAAAAATGGGTAAGGAAGCTGTAATGAAATAGAACGCTGCACTGTTCACTCAGCGATTGTCTTCCTTAATTAACATCAATACTTCTGTTTGATTCATTTCGCTGTTCTCTGTCCTTCTCAGACTTACAGTTTTTCTGTGAAATGCTGCTGTCCTTTCACTCATTTGTGCTGGTCATGTGTCTCCTCTTTTATAACTGTTGGACCCCAGTCCACCTGTTTGTTAAAGAGACTGTCAGTTGCAGAGGTGACGCAGGAATTCACTTTGTACTGGTTGTCTGGTCACTATTTCACCTTGAAGACACAAATTGTACTTCCTGTCACAGATGCTTTTGAGAACACCATATTGGCCCAGACTAAGTGTAATGCTGGTTCCACCACGAGATCCGTACCTAGATCTGCTTCACAGACAGGTAAACAAAATCAAAGCATTTGTACACTCAATTTGAGAGTGCCAACTCAATTTATGATGATATTTACTCTCTTTATTATAAAGTGATTTTTCTCTTTTGGTGAATATTATTTCCCATCAAAACAATGAAAGAACAAGCTTGGATCACGAGCATAGAAACAATGCCCCAGGTTCTGGTTTTCTGAGGTCAGGCTGAAAATAATTCTTTTAATTGAAAGCAGAGCGCTCAGAATTTGATCTGTCTTATTTTATAGCTTGAATTAAGCATGAGAAACAAGCTATTTCTTAGTCTCTGAAATTAGAATAGCGATTGGTATGGAAGAGGAATGATGTGTGTATTCGTAAGGAATTCTTGCTGGTGAAGTTTCTGCCTTGGATGCTTTCTACAAATGACAATGGCAAAAGACTGCGAAAGCTTTGTCTAATGGGGTAGAGGGATATCTTTTTCTCTTAGTGTTTGTAGCCCAGCCTGTGAATTTGAACTAAAATTGCAGCAGCAGTTTGAAGTTAATTAGAACAAGGGTATTCTTGTATGTTTAGACCTTTGCTAGTATTGCTGGTGTGAATAAACTGGTACAGGATAGTGTCACTTCAGAGGCTGGTTTACACCTTTAAAAGTACAGATGACCAAACCATTCCTGTGGGGTGACAGCTGGGGATGCAGCTCTGCTGGAGGAAGGTCCCTCTGTCCCTTGTAACTGGGCTGCAGCTGTTGGAGCAGACAGTCCCTGGGTAGCAGGAGGGAGGAGAAGGGGCTGCAGAGCTGCATGACCACGTGTTGCACCAACCAGTGCCTGTAGCAGGGAGGATGTGCATGGGGAGGGATTAAATAAACCCATTAATAAACCTATTTCTCCCAGATCAGGTTGCTTTTCTGTTTACTGCCTGAACTGCCTGGCTTGGGTTTTGTATCGTCTCAGGCCAGGTTTTGGTGTGGGTTGAGAGTGCTGGGATGTGCATAATCCCACTGTGTGAGCATCTGTCTCCATGCCTTGTGGTCAGAGCTTTGCCTTGTGGTGAGCAATGGCCCACAGGATGTAAAGAACTTGGTTTAGCATCTGCCTAGACCAAGTCCCTGTGAATCAGCTAATGCCCAGCAGGTACATTAATTAGGAAGGCACATGGTAAATTGACTGGCTCCATTCAGCTTCTATCTGTCAGGGCTGCAGAATCATGTGGTAGATGCAAGGTCTGTTTCCTGTGAGCTGGACTGTAGTCATCCCCACCAGAAAAGGGACAGCACCAAGGGCAGGAAGGTGCAGATGATGATTGCCATCTGCACAAAAGAGCCTGAGCTACTTTTGCGCCATGGGAGCCTCTGGCAGACAGGTCTTATAAAGCTCAGCCTCTGTTTCACTCAGGACACATCCTATGGACATGGCTTTTTAGGTAAAGAGAGACTGGCTGTTGAGCTTGTGCTGGAAATCTCTCATGGAGTCCGTTCTGCTGGGTTGGGGTGGTTCTGGTGAAAATCATGCAGTAAGACAGGTAACAGCACAAATATGACAGATCTCCCCTCACCCCCCTGGTTGTCTTTGTGCCTTGCTGTTTACTCTGTCCCCTCCCTGCACCTGCAGCCTGCTCCAGGGTATAGTCTTGTAAGTCACTCAGGTGGTAATATCACCTTGGGGTGAGATGGAGATAAGAAGTCAACCAAAATTCCATGGCTTTGGACTTACTTAAACGTGTGGAGGTAAGCTGGAAACTGAATGATCATGGCCTTCTGAAAGTCATGTCAGCACAAGTTATCATTTTCTCTGCAGGAATATTCCTGGTCCTTGTTTTTTGTACCTCCTGAGCTGCAGGGAATGGGCAATGCTGAGCACTGGAGGTATCCTCGGGTATGAACTCTGCAGCCACACAGGCTGCTCTCACACAGGGGACAGCCAGTGGTACAGGTTTTTAGAGACAGAATAATGGCTGTGACATAATTTTTATGGCAAAACCATGGAATAAGCTGTAAAAGAGTACAAGCAATTCGGTAAGTGGAAGAGTGGGAAGTGAACCTGTGACATTTATTTTACAGACTGATTCTCAAAGAGGCTAATGACTGATAGCTAACTCTTTCTGGTTTATCTCTTTTGAAAAGGTTGGCCCAGCAGACAAATGCCTTCTCTAGACACATTTGAAGATTTCGAAGCCATCCCTTCCAGCATGGATGAACTCTCCAACTCTTCTGATTTGGAGGAAGAGACCAATCCTAACAATGTAATTGGTTTTTAAAATTACACTGCTCTTTCCCAGCACAACCTCCTTCTCTCTAAGGATCACAATATAACCTGCAAAGTTTGAGTTCATACCAGCCTTATATTCATGGATGTGTGGGAATACAGAAGATGGAAATTTGATCTGGGATGTTGGGAAATTATTCCAAGACTATTTTGTTGATCAGAATAAGGATCACAAAAGTCACCCATACTTGTAAGCTGTCACTTTGCCTGCTAGAAAAGTGAGGGAAAACTCTGAGTCTTTAAAAAAGTGATTTCAGACTTTTCCAGATAACTTCACCTGGTGTCACACACCCAATTTCTATATCAGAATAATGGCTGGTGGGTTAAGCCTAAGGTCTAAAAGCAGAGCAGAGGTCTATCCTAATTTTGAATAATATTTAACCTGGGCATGATAAACCACAATTGCCTACAGAAGAAATCTCTGCCAGCTTGAAATGCCTAATTCAGTATTTAACTAAACTCTCTCTCTCTTGCACAGCGTTCTTTGATCCATAGTGATCGTATTTCTGGTGCCTTGTTTCATCCATTTTAGGGGAGCAATCTCTTTCGGGTAGAAGGCAGTTTTGACAGCTGTTTCCCGGATTCTCTTACTCTCGAGGATGGAGATTTGGTGCAGTTCGTGCAGGAAGGAGAGAACGGTCAATGGTGAGTACGGCAGAGAGACAGAATTGGACAGGTAGAACAGCCATAACCTCCTGGAAAAGATGGAAAATACTCAGAATAATGTCAAAGTCTTTTCAAAATCAATCCAAAGCCACTCACCCCATTAATCACAACATGAAAGAGGCAGTGGGAGGCATGAACACACAAGCAGCTTTGGTTAATTCACCCAAGTGCTTGTGACATGACGTTTAAGGGAACAGAAGTTTGTGTAAAGGAAATGGATGGGAATATTTGGGCTTTTGACACCAGGGCATCTGTCAAAGGCAGCGCCCTCCCGTACGATACATCAATAAAATCCCCACACCTTCTACTGAGAGTACTTTTAGCCCCAAAAGTTTAAATATGTGATTGACAAAGAGGAGTGAGTCTGGCCCCCCAAGCTCGCATATGTTTGGTGTATTCATTTTCTCTTGCTGCCAAGTGAGTGTTAGGAACAGACCTGCCTGGACATCTGAATTCTCTCTGCACAGGCAGTTTGGAGGGAGAAGATCTGATCTCCTTGAAGGGCAGTCAGACCCTTCATTGAGAGCTGACACACAGCTAAGAAGGGAGTGAGTTCCATAGGGTGAAGTTGTTGGGAAGTGAACTAAACTCATCTACCCCAGGGTGGTATTTACAGCAAGAGGGATGGATAATATGAAATATTCATTTTCTTCAGCTCTGAATTTAGAATCATAGACTCATTTAGGTTGGAAAAGATCTCCAAGACCGAGTCCAACCATGAACCCAGCACTGCAAAGCCCAAGGGCAGTGTCCCAACCACAGGACAAGGCTCTGCTTCCTTGTCACACAGTCTGCTTGCAAGTGAGCTTGCCCTGGGATACTGGGTCACCCTCTGACACTGAAGAAACTTACACCAGATACCTGTGGGACTGTCCTGCATCCTCTGCCTTCTTCCTTAGTTTAGGGAATAATAGCCCAACATGCACCTCTTAGAAACACAACCCAGGGAAAGACGATGTAGGAAAATTCACTGACTGTTCTCTGAGTTTCAGGTTAGTGAAGAAACTGGTCTCTGAGAAAAGCGACTGGGTTCCCTCCAGTATATTGCAGCCAGCAGAGGGGGACAGTAACAACATAATTAAGAGCAGCAATGCAGGTAATAGAGAAAATGTGTTACTGGTTTGGTGTTTTTTTCTCCGTACTGAAAAAGGATGTGATGGTAAAAAAAAAAAAAGTGATAAAAAGTGCACTTTCTGTATTAAAGTGCTCACCTGAGTGTATGTCTGTGCTGCAGTCTCTGGTAACATGGCTGAGCTAACCTGAAATTTGGTGCCTGAGTGTCAGATCTAGTCAGGCACAGCAGCTTTCCTTGGCCTGGCTTAATTGTTTCCCCCTTTCTGAGCAGAACCTGAATCTCCCATCCAACTTCTATGGCTACCAGTGCTCAGGCTGGCTGCTTTACAGAGAGCCCAAGTGTCTCACACACAGAGTGTGCCTGCAGGACAGCTTTGATCCTGGCATGGATAGAGTCTGGATGTAGACCAGCATCAGGGCTGTGATTCTGGCCTAGGTTTGAAAACATTAAAATTTCATGAACCATTACTGCCTTCATCATATTTCACAGCTGGCTCCAAAAGCTGGAGGAAGGGCCGCTCTGGCATGATTTCAGCCAAATCAGCACTAAAAGTCATCCGTTCTCAGCTTTGGTTCTGACCTAACACCCAAACAGGTTGCACTAGAAAAGCTGAATCTGAGCAACTCTGCAGATCAAAGGTTTACAATTTTAGACTAATATTTGTCCAACCAAATATAATTTACCAAAATGTGTCCTGCTTTTCTTCTGGTAGCAGAAGAAAGCAAAATCTGGCACAGCCATTCCCTGGGGATCTGTGTTGGAGAGCTACCAGCACTTTATTCTGAGTTACTGATCCCTTTTGATTTTTTTTTTTTTTGGTCAGTTTGTTAAAGTGGAGGAAATCCTTTTTGAACCTCAGGATGCTTTGCTGTGGTGTAAAGGGAGTTTGGTAATTGCTGCTCCTTCACCTCCACAGCAGGTCAGTCCTCTCCTCACCAACCCAACTATGGCTCTCATTCCACTGGCACGTCCACTGCTTCAAAAGAAAAACAAAGCCAGACAAATATTACAGTTACACACCAAAAGAGCCTCCCTTGCCTTTCATGAAGGGATTAGGAGAGCAGTAGAATTGTGATTTTATGTTTTATTTTATTCCAGGCTTTTAACAAAGAACCTCAAGACTGTAGATGGAAAATCCTGTAGACATATTGTAGTGACCATGCCCATGTCCTCCTTTTCAGACACGTACAACGATTCCTGCAGCACAGCCTCAGTAGAGTCAGACACAAAGGAAAGTGAGGTGGCCAAAAGCTTCCCAGCAGAGCAGAGGGCTGGCAGCTGAACAGCAGGACCAGCCTTCCTCAGGACCCCGTCCACCTGTCTTTATCTTGGGTGGACACTGGATCAAAGTTGCCTTTCTCACAAGCTCTGAGGTTCATAATTCACTAAAATTTTATCAACACGAACAGATGAGAACTGTGCTGTCCACCTGGCAAGCTGGGAAAAACAAACTCGAAAGGAGCATTAAACATCCAGAAAACATCAAACCTACCTTCAGTATTAGAGGAGAAAAATGCTTCTCGCATTGATTATCAAACTGTTTCAGAAGATGTGGCCTAAATTAGGTCGGCAGCAGAGCTGAAGAGTTTCTATGCACGCACCTTTTGGCAACTTTGCTTGAGCACCACATCACTGCAGAGGGGCACGTGGTGGTTACGAGTCCTTGCTCCACCCTGGGGTCACCTGGAGGTTTTTCCATTTGCTTGCCTCTGGCTGTGCCTTCCCTGTCCTCCTTAATCCCAGCTGATACATCATCACAAATGTGCCCTTTTTGCTGTCAGTCAACACCAAAAACACCCCACCTGAGGGTGGCTGTGGAAAGGAAACTTGTGACTGGGACCATCAGAGGGGCTCCGTGCAGCAGGGACGCGGCTCCTCTGCGGCGGCACGGGAAGGGCCCGCTGCCCCTGCATTCCACGCCCGGAGCGCTGCAGGTGGCAGCTCCTGGCTGCCAGGCGCAGGGCTGAGCAGGGCAGCAAAGCCGTGTGACAGCTCCTGTGACAACACTCTGAACTCTTTTTACAGTCTAAGTCGTTCCTCTGCCCCCTCTACAGTCTCTGGTTGCTGGATCACAACCCTTTGCGTTTGGTGCCGAGAATTCAGTTGAATGCCATTTACTGTCACATGTTTGAGTAGACTGCATGCTTTCCTTGTGTGCTGGGCTATGAGTAGATACATTTCACCCCCCATTTGGAATATCCTTAAGCATTGCAAATAGGCAGTGAGCATTAGATGCTCCAGTGAGTGGATAAAGTGTTGTTGTTAAATACTTCTTTCCAGGACGTTTGATGAAAGGACTGTACCAAATCTCTGCCACATAAGGATGTAATGTACAATGTAAAGTGATTACAGACATTATGATTCCTATACAAGCCATTAGCTCATTTAGAGCAGCTGTTAAGGCATGAAGGCATTTTGATGGTAATTGGGTCTTAGGTCCCACAAAAGCTGCTAGTACTTTAGTAAAGATAAATATTGACTAAGGGTTGCAAACAGGCAAAGATCAGTCTGGTAAAAACAAGCCCAGAAGAAGCTCAAGAGTGAGTGAGTGAGTGGCTTTCACTCTTAGGGATGTTTTGTTTAACCCTCAGACTAGTGGTGCTTTATGTAAATAACAAAGGGCACTAAAAGCACTAGAAATGGAGATGAAGCAAAACCAAAACCCACTCTTTACTAATTGAGCCTCCAAGCAGTAGGTGTGTGTATCATTTCTGCTCTCACCTTCGCAGGGACTCGAATGTTTTCCTTTGTGTCTCAGTGGAGGCTGGCGTTGCAAGTACCTTAGTGTGTGAGTCAGGATAGCTGTGCAGCAGGTAGATAGTCCTGTGTGAGAAAAAGCCTTGGAGTAGGTAAAGGCTTAGTCAGATTTTTTTTGCCTGTGAAGACTTATTGCTTGATTATAAGTTGCACTGTGGTGATGGATTCCCATGGCTCTTCTAACCCTCCATATTTAAATTCTGTGATTTTTGACATTTTCTGTTCATGATGAAAGGACCTGAGAGTTCTGTACCTTTCTGGAAGCTATTTTTGTCCTACAGAGGTAGGAGCTTGCCTGTTTGTGTTAGTCATTTACCTCAAAAATGACATGTAGGCTCTCAGGAGCATAAATCCTCTTGGTCTACTGTGGTTATCAGCATCTTGCAGGAAGAATCAATTCCTTTCAGTCCCCTAAGGAAATATGCAGCAACATTTTCTTATAGTGCAATTACTTTATCCTCTCCTTAAAATGAGTTCACTCTGGTTTCTCTATTACTTTCAGTAATTTTTGCACAGGAACAGTGCTGCTGTCTACCCCTGCCCTAGGCATAGGAGAGGGAAGGGCTAGGGAGCTTTGATTGCACATTAGTGAGTATAAGAAGCTTGTGTGTGGAAGAGAGAGATGGGGAAGGGTTACCCTGGGTATATGAAACAGCCAAAATGAAGATTTGTGACATTGCTGATGGATGGAAAGATGAAAACCTGCACTTTGGAGTTTTATTTTTGAGGAATCTCGTTCTGATTGTGAAATGGCAGCAGGCAGTCTCTGAACTGAAGACGAGAAATCAGGTATTGTCAGTCCATTTCCTACCTCTGCATGAGCAGGGTGGCAGTGTGCTGGTCCTACATCCCCTGGTGCCTCAACACCTTCCTGTAAAATGGGAGCTATTGAATTTCCCACTAAATGCTAAATTTTACCACGTATACAAAAACTGAGGAGCCTCCAGAGGAAAGCAAAGCATTCAACCCCACATGTCCCACTGTGCCCTCCAAGAGTGGCAGTGGCGGCATCCTGTGGAGCAATTTAGAGCTGGAGCAGGGAATGGGTTACTGAGGAAAAGGGTCCTCTTCCAGCTCCAGACCACCTTGTCATGGCAACTGAAAAGGTAGGGGCTGGATTATTGCATTCTCCTCCCTAATTTGCTTTCGAAAATGTTTTCTTTTTTTTTTGCCCCAGAATCTCGTGTTTTATCCTGCTGGACCAGAGTTTGAGCCTGTCCTGCTCCATGCATGTCCTGGGGATGACAGGTCCCTGTGTCCCGTGGCTGTGCAGCAGTGGCACAGCACTCAGGGCTTTGGGAGCTGACTGTGCCACAGCTCCTCGGGCACCCTGAGCCTGAGCAGAGAGCTCACACCATTAACCATGTCTTGAACCTTCCTGCAGTGCCAGGTGCCTGCTTCTGCCTCCACGTTCCCAACCCAGGGCTGGGGGCAGCCCTGGCAGGGTCTCCTGGGCAGTGACAGGGCCCTCTGGCATGAGAGTCAGCGAGACAGGGCCACTGCAGGGCTGGCTTTGGGAAAGAATGAGTTCAGGGACAGGCCAGGCTGCTGCTGAGTCCTAGAGCAGCCCACAAAGATGTAGCCTCCTGGCTTTGCTGATGAAACAAAATGGGGTTTGATGACT
The DNA here is from genome assembly GCA_013397845.1 of Melanocharis versteri. Classification (NCBI taxonomy): domain Eukaryota; kingdom Metazoa; phylum Chordata; class Aves; order Passeriformes; family Melanocharitidae; genus Melanocharis; species Melanocharis versteri. The sequence goes on from VZTG01004282.1 coordinate 507,258, forward strand.
TTTTGAGTTTTTTACATAGTATGCAGGATAGTCTTTTAATTAGTGTATTTCTGTCAAGCAAGGTGATAATTAAGGGAGTGACTCTCCATGTACAGTCTAGGAGATGATTTGGTAATGCCCAGCGAGACTAATGTGTATGTTAGGGTATGCTTATTCTGTCTGTAGGTCTTTGACATCATCCTTTTCAGGCAGATGGACCTAAAAATCATAGTTTTCAAAAAAGGACTTCATTTCAGTGTTGTTTGGAGATGATATAGTGACCATTTAGAAGTCATTTAAAAGCAATGATTGTGACTAAGTTTTGGCTGCAGAAGACACCAGATCCCAGGTAAATCTGTGCTGCAGCAGCCCTTGCTGCTGGCCTCGTGCCTGGCTGTGCTCTCTGGGCCTGGGCTGCTCACACCTGCCCTCCAGGCTCAGGGCTCGCCTGGCCTCTCCCCCCTCTCTTCTGCTGCTCTTCTGCAAAACTTCAGAATCCTCACATCCTCAAAACTGCCCTCAAAACTGCTCACTCAGGTGTGGGTGGGCTGCAGAGTCCCTCCTCACTGGCACCAATGGCAAACAGAGACGGGCAGTTGCACGACACACAAATCTTGCTTTGAGGAAACCAGGCTGAAACAGAACCAGGCCTGATCCTCTCCTCTCACCTCGAACCCCACCAGGTGGAGAATCAGACCAGTGCTTGTTGTCTTGAACACAAACAGCTGCAGCCAAACCACATCTGAGCTCTGGCTTCTCTGGCCAGCGACAGCAAAGCTCTGTGTGTGTCTTATGTTCTGGTCGTGTGTGTGATGAGAAGCCATTTTATTATCTATGATTTTGTTAGAGTCTTGATATTTCAAACAGGATTGGGTATGAGAAAGGCCATGTGCTTCCTTTCCAAAAATACTCAAAGACTTCAAATATATATATGATTAGAAATATATAAGAATAATAAGAAAAAAGATCAAAAATGTGTATTTCTTCTTGCAGCTGGACTGAAATAGCTGCTAAGATTTCCTCTCTCCAGCTGAGAATTGGTACAGTTTGTTTTTCTTACATGATTTCCATGGTGTTGATAATGATGTATTTGTATATTGTGACTGATGAGAGATAATCAGACAGGGAAAGAGCACAGAATTATCTGTCCTTTTTTCCAGTCAAGACAGAATGTATGAATTTATTACAAGAAAAAAAGTGTGCAAATGAACTTCCTGTAATTAGACCATTCTGACCTGTGTAGAACCACACTTTGTTTGAAATTTATAAAAATTATAACTAGTACAAAACCCTGTGGTTGATGTCTCTATATGAAACAACAAGTTAAATGAGATTTTTTTCTATTCGAAATAAATGAATTATCAGTAAAGGCACATCATCAGTGCTGAAAAAATCCACACATTTGTCCAATATAACTTGAATTTGTCCAACACAGGTGCCACCAAGGCACAGTAGGTTTGTTTTTTCCCTTTACCCATCTCCCTTAGTCATGTTCTGAATTGCTGGGACTCTTGGGAGAGTGCAAAGGTTCACACAGACAGCTCAGAGGAAATTGTAGATGACTTTATAATAGTTACCCCTGAGATATCTGTATGCCTTTGGCTACCAGTGTTTATTAAGGAGTGCTAATTGACCCAAATACAAGCTGTGGATCACGCAGAAAGGCAAGCAGGTAAAAATGAGAATGCAGAAACACAATGCAAATAGAGCACGATAAACTGGAACTGATTTCATGCAGTATCTGGATTCCTGGGGGCCAGCTTCGCCTCACTTGAGTTTTCAAGTCACTGGTGTCACCGTGTTCCTGCAGTGAGTATTGGTATGAGGAAAAGAAGAATTAGGAGCACGCCAGATGCCGGGGTGGGGGTTGCTTTGCTCCCTGCCCCAAGCAGGCTCCCGGCAAAGCCCAGGGCAGGGAATGCACGCGAGGGCAGGAGTGAGCGATGCTCTCCTGCTGCACATCCCGGCCTGGGGAGCTGTGCAGGAGCCCTCTGTGGGACTGCGGTGTTCGGATGCTGCATTAACAGCCCATCCACCTTGCACAGGAGCAGCTCTGGGCTAGGCAGCAAAGGACGGTCCCCACCTGGGGCCAGAGCCCGACCGAGGCTCTGCTCAGCCCTGTCTCACTTCCAGCAGGTGCACTGAGGAGACGGTCACACCTCTCCCTTCTGTGCCTTGACATAAAAGATGGAGTTTGGCCTTAAAGAAAGTACTTTCTGAAGAGCACAGGGGAGGCACTGATTTACAGGCTGTAACCCTCTCCTGGGGCACTTTGCACCAGGTTGTCAGAGCGGGAGGGAGGTGCACGAAGCTTTCCCTGGCCTTGCAGAGCCCCAGGTCTCCTCCCAGTCAGCCCAGCAGTCATTTCTCTTTTCACTTTCTTTCCTAACCATCATTTATTTCCTTCTGTGCGAGTTTACAGACGAGAGGCATCGCTCTCCCCCTCTCTCTCCACCTCCTTCCCAGCCATGTGACTGAGCACTCCCTGCACAAGTGAAACTTTTCAGCCCGCAGGAAAGCTCGCTTTCCCCTGCAGCCGCTGCCCGGGGAGAAGCAGCGCCCGTGACACCCGCAGCCGTGCCGGCCATGGGGAGGAGCGCACGGCACCTCATCTCGCTGACCCTCGCCTGCGGTGAGTAACAGCACCATTTCTACCTGAAAAACCGGACATTATGCCAGTTTTGTTTCCTCGCAGTCAGGACAGCACCTAACAGTCTCAAAACTTTGAATAGTTTTGTTGCTGACACTGAGGATGCTTTCAGAAAAGTCCCACTGCTAAGAAATAACCATAACTGCTGTTAATTGCAGCTGGTATACACTTAGTTTGATGTTCTCCTCTGTTCTTTCCCTTGAACTTTGTGGTGGCATAAGCTCCGTGTGAAGGAGTCAGTTCAAAGCTGTGTTAGAAGCAGACTTTTTTGGCTTTGCTTTTCTTAATTAAAAATAATTTCCAGAACTGCAGAACTAACTCAAAATCCTGAATGAGACAAGCAGGAAAGAAAAAACTAAGGAAGTGTTGCTCCAATCATTAATTTATCTGGACAGCAAGATGCAGAGCAGGATCAGGAAAGCAAGAGGGAGGCAGGGTCTTGGAGAACACAGGCTGGGGCTTCTCTCAATGACAAACCCCATCAGAGTCACCATTTGATCCTTAATGCTGCTCTGTGAAAATCTGGGGAGCCACACACACGAGGGACATCTCCCAGTGCTTTAAGTCACTGCTCAACACCTGCAGCAGCACCAAATTTGCCTGGTGAAGAGGGACAGAGTGTGATTTCGTCTGTGGAATGGCCAAGCAAGGGTTTGAGCTCACTGTTGGGTGTGTTTTACCATTGGCACATGGGGATCACACCAGAAACAACCCCCGTCCCACTTCCAGTCCCTGAGCAGGGAAGGTGCCCAGGCACTGGACCACGAGCAGCTCCTGCTGTATCTCTGTGCTCTCCCATGCCTGCTTCATAGCCAAACTCTGCCGAAGTAGCCCCAAAACATATAAACGAAAGGAGAGCAAGAAACACTAATAATTCAGTGGTCAGCAATCACTTTTGACCAGAAAGAACTTGTTTCCTCTGTTCCTTACCCGTTTTTGATATTTCCTTTAATAACTTGTTGTGATGTTTTATTAAACAATGTCAAGTCTTTCTATGCAGACAGGGAATGAAACATAATTAGTGCTTAAGGGATAAACGTCAGAAGGGTTAGAGGGAAGCTATGACAGTTCTGAAACATCTCAGAAAATCCTGGGGCTTTTCCAATTCCTCGAGCAAACCAAAGCAGCTAAGGCTGGTGAGAGCATTTTCACTGATTACATGAGCTGGGTCAGGTTTTATGTCCACTCAGAATCAGTCAACTAAACAGGAGCATTTCTCCTGGCAGCAGGAAGTAGAACAAACCCGCTGGGCAGCTGAACAGACGAGTGTGGTTAGATGAAAAGGGGAGAAAAATCCTCAGTAGGAGTTTCTATCACACACCCCAGCACAGGCTGAGAAATGGCACAGCCAGGCCATGGCACTGACCACTCAGCTTCCCACCATAATGCTGGGGAGCAGAGCAGTGATGTTCCTTGTGACCAAAACTTGTGACCAGAACAGGAAAAAGGGATCTCCGGGCCCAGACTGGGAACAGTGAGTTTCTGAGAGCTGTGCTGGTCCATTTTGGAGAGTTTTGTTCTGGAGCATTGCATGGAGGCTGTCAGGGCTCACACTCAGCCCTCAGCATCTGTTACACACAACTTTGATGCTGAAGTGAGGCAAGGGGACTGCAGCTGCTTCCTCTGGGAAGATGCACCCCAAAATGTTGCTTGTATGAAGTTTGGAGTTGGCTTGATGGGAGGAAAACAAAAGGAAACTGCTGGGGGGTGCAGAGCTGCCATTCCTTGTGTTTCTGAGGCCCATTTTGCTGGCAGAGCCATGAAGTCTGTGCTGGGGGAGTCGTGCTCACGGCTCCTTTCTGAGCAGTGCCAGGCTCTCCGAGAGGAATGTGGCCGTGCTAGGGAGCCACAGGGAAGCCTTCCTGGCCCTAGCTGGAGGGTAGGTCAGGGATCCCATGGGCCCATCTGCCCCTTCACACAGCACAGCCACCAAACCACCTCCAGCAGCCACCCAAACATGGCCAAGGCCAATGGGTGCAGCTGGAGCACGATCCCTGCCCATCCCTGGGAGCTGATGTGGCCAGATGCCTTTTGGGAAGACAGTCCAAGCCAATGGGTTCAGCAGCGGCCATGCACTGAAAGAAGCCCCAAAATGCTTGGGAGAGCCTGGAGGAACAGTCTGGTGGTCACCCATTGAGCAAGAGCCATGGGCCACACCAAAGACATTTCTGGCTTTACCCCTCAAGTGACCGTACCCAGCTAAATAATGAAAAATAATTGGGTTGAAATGACCTTTTGAGGAGTTTTATTTAAAAGCTATGGGGTGGCATTCTAATGTCACTTCAATAATATTTCTTTCCACATGTGTTATCTGGTCAGTAATCAAAACCAATCTGTGAACTGAAAACTAAGACCTACAGACAATTTAAGACTCGTGTAAATTTAAACATGGGTTGTTTCATAGTCTTATGGGGGAAGAAAGAGTGAAAATTGCAACTTCTTCTTTCTTGTTTTTATCATGCTGATACACTTGGATGCAGCTACCCATAACTGGTGTATGGTAACTGCTCTGGCTTTCCCCTGGCCCCAGAGAAGGAGATCAGTTATCTGATTAACAGCTCTGCACCAGCTGTGATAAAGCGTAGGAGAAAGGGAGAAAATGAACGAAAGTATCATACTAATTATGCCTTTTTAGGTTCATTTTGAGAAAAATCACAATTTTTTGAGGTTTTTCAACTGTTGCAAGTTGCACTTTGATGGTAACACCTAAAGTGGCAGTCAGGTGTGTTCTGTGCAGCACAGAGTGAAACCCAGGCAATTTTAGGAGTATGGAGTATTTACATCTACATTTCTGCTCTTCTCCAGCATAGCCATTTTTAAGGGAAAAATGTGGTAAGAGTTAAGATCTATGCATCTGCTCTTATTTCTTTGATTTTAATATTGAATTTGATTCAAAACCCAGTAGGTTTTATTATTGTTATTTAGTTTAAATATATCTTAAAATGGTGAGATTTTGTGAATTCAGCTGTTATTGAAGATCTCTGTTCATGATGAGTGACAATAAATAAATAAATAAAAGGAAGAACTTGTGAGATGAGATTTCAACTGTTTTCATGCTAAATGTGGCTCTGGCATTAATCTATCCTAAAATCCTAATCTCAGCAGCCTGCCTGCCTGCCATCAACTTTGACACCAATTCATGAAAAATGTCTTTGAAAGAACCAGTGTACAGTGAACTCAGACATGTTGAGGCATTCTCTGTTGAGCTGTAGTGCTGGGAATATGAGCTGTCTTGGACTTTTGTTCCCCTTCCATCTCCAAACTGGAGAATTTATCTCTGTCCTCCTGTTAATTTAGGCAGTAAAGCATTTAACTACACCTAAATCTTCATGTACATCAAGGAAGTCACATACATCAGTGATTCATGGTTTCTTTTATCTTGACCTTGTCTTTGCAGGGTGTTTATGCATACTCACAAAGACTTGAGCAGAAGAGTTGGGACATTCAACTATTCTACAATGTACTTACCCACTTTTTGTTCACTTCTGTATTTACATTTAGGAGCCAGATTTTTTTTTCACTTCTGCAAGGGACATGTTTCTGTAAATGTTATTAGTTGGAAGCATAATTTTGGTGCTGTAACTATTTTCTGATGTGGTCCAAAATGCTCCTGGATGCTGCACCCTGATTCTTCTTCTCATTTCTGAAAGCCCGTCACTAAGAGGGATGGTCTTTCTTTGGGTTCTTCCAGGAGGAAGAACTTCAGGGTTCAAGCTGATATGGCTGCAGCAAAACCATAAATAAATACCTGGAATTTCCCTGTCTCCCAGACTGGTTTCCCAGACTGTTGTGAATCACTGTAAGACCACTGCACTGCCTCACTTCCTTCACACACAGACACATCCCCTTTCCCTACACTTTGTTGGTAAGAAACCAACAACCCCTTTGGCTGTTACACCCACTTCATCTTCCTTAGACCATTTGCTTCCAGCAAATCCTGCTGAACGACTGCCTGCAGGGAATTCTTGTGCTTCCTGGGGATTGTGCAAGGTCTGGTTCCTCAGTGTGGGAGAGCTGGGAGCCAGTGTGCTCCACTGGAATGGGAATACTCAGAGGTGTGAAACTTGGGGGAGTGGTGCCAAGCTGTGCATAGTCCCACAGGGTGTCTGCTTTCACTCTCCTATCGTGACTGGAGCCAAATGAAGAATGAAATTGTATTACCCCTTTGATAACAAAACCAGTGCAGTTATGTTGTGGTTATCAACATAAAAGTGAAATGTAAAGGTTTCTAGACTACTGACTTTCGTTTTTTTGCAGCATTTTCCTCCTGCTTTGCTGAAGTGGCCTTGGGGGTCGAACTGTCTCCAGAAACCACATCCTTCCACCAAATGGCTACTTCTGCCCAGCCACTTTCCCTTTATCATTCTTCACGCCATCAAAGCGCCACAGTTCATTTGAACAGCACAGCCCCTCTTCAAACAACAGCCATGAGCCGCAGGACAGCTGTGCAGACAGCAGAGCAGCGCCGGGTACCAGCAGCTGTGGGCCAGCACACGGCAGCCCGGGCAGGAGCGGGCACCGCGCCCGCAGCACCCGCACACAGCCCCAGCGCAGCCGGCCGGGCCACGGCCCCGGCACCGCTCTCGGTTACAGCCCCAGGCACGAACACCGCCACCCCCTCTGCGTCCTCCACCAGCCACGGCAGGAGACCACGTGTGACCACAGGAACGACGGCAGCGGCCACCAACACCTCCCTGAAACACGAGACAGCAGGTACCCAGGGGACGGCTGCCACCGCCGCCTCTGCAGCCAGCAGCACGCGGGCACGGAGACAAACAACAGCCACCGGCGGTCCGACAGCCACGGCCGTGACCAGCACGACCCCCCATGCGGGGACACACACAGCCCCCACGTCCCCTGCCAGGACAGCGAGACCCCCTCCCGGCCCGCAGCCCTCTGCCATCCCCACAGGCACCTACACCCTTTCCGACGGGAACGGGACCTGCGTCAAGGCTGTCATGGGTCTGCAGCTGATGGCTCGGAATACACAGCAGGTGAGCTGGAAGCTGAGCTTTGTAGCGATTTTCTTCATTGGCTGGAATGGATTCTTCCTCTTTCCGAGCAATTTTCAGAATGAGCTTCTATGATCAAAAGAAGTGGTTTGCTGCCAGTCTAAGGCCCCTCATGTGCCACAGCAGCCCAGCTGCTGGACTTTGGCCTGTGCAATGATAGTGCCAAGGGGATGTAAAGGTGCTTTCTTATTTCAGTGATATTTGTGTAGGAGCAATGCTGGGGCAGGAGACCAGCCTGCAGGGTTGTTTATGCTTCCTGGAATGGGAGATTAGTTAAAATCTGAACTGACTTCAATGAGAAACTTGACATTGTGAGTTGCAATGAAAGCAAGAAATTGTCAGTTCACAGACTTGGATTCAGAGGCGGGTTTTCCTTATGCTGACGTATGGACAGTTCAGGATCACAAGAACTGCCAGGTCCTGAAAAGCTGGTCTCCTCTCCTAGAAGTGATTCGCTGAGAATGATTCAGCAAAAGATGTCATACAACCTGAAATGGCAATTGTGCCCCTCAGGCTTAAGGTTTTGTAGCCTCCATTAATACAACATATGGAGCTACATCCTCAGGCTCTGGAGTTCTTATGCTTGAGCCATTCCTGTTACAAATACAAATATTCATGTTTGATGCCTGAATATTTCTAACAGAGTGACTGTCTAATGTTGGTAAATGTAATTTTCATCCCTTGTCCTGGCAGAAGCCAGGCAGGGAGCAGGATTCCCAACCTCACCAGACCACAGTGAGATGTTTATAATAACATAAGGTGCTCCCTCTTTATAAATTACCACTTGTACTCATCTGACCCTGCTCTGAACCATATCAGTTCACTGAATGAACAGAAAGCCAACATCTTCTGCCAGCTTAATGCACTGGAACAGCTCAGTGATGTGTCAGACAACCGCCAGTGCTGGTTTACGAGTGAGGAGCGACCCTGGCAGGCAGCAGTTCGGCTGCCACCACCACTGGCCTGTTCATCCAGCCACACAGAGCCTGTCTGGGGGCAAAAAAAGGGCAAATCTCTGCATGTTTTACAGTTATTATATCTCCATTTTTGTTATTAAGTTCCCCCCTCCTCTTCATCAGCAGCCTTGCAATGTCTCTTCTCTCTACAGGAGCAGATGGAGTATGTGACTGTCAACCCCAATGCGACACAGATATCTGGAAGCTGTGGGATGGTGCAGTCTGAGCTGAACTTAACTTTTAGTGGAGGATTTGTAAACTTCACCTTTGTAAAGGTAATTGTTGCATTTAGAGGGAAGGAGTGTTTAGGACTGGGGAACAAGAACTTAGGCTGCCTTTGATCCAGCTTGAGCTGTGGGAAAGGGCATTTTATCTGTCTCTGTGCTTGTTTTCCATCTGTATATAAGGCATGGTTACTCCTGTTCTTCCCAAAGGGCTAGAACCATAGAACCATGGATTAATTCAGGCTGGAAAAGACCTCTGGAGGCTGCCTGGTGCAACATTGTGCTCACAGTACAACTGACTGCAGTGTTAAATCAGGTCTTGTCTGTTTGAACTTTCAATTTGGAAGTGAAGGGTAAGCACGGTGCTCTGCCATCCTCTAGCAGAAAGTGCCAGAGAGCAGTGTTAAAGCTGCCCATCAAGCAACACAAAGTCTAGGAATAGCCAAACAAAATCTGAGTCTTTTTTTTACACAGGTGAAAGTCTCATGGGAGGGAAGGTCAGGTCTGCTGTTTGCACTGGAGTGGTGCAGAGGGAAGGGGTTTGGGACTGGAGTCCCTGTGCAGGAACAAGGTATGCTGTGAGCTCTGACTCACACTGTCAAGTTGCTCTCAGCCATTTGCTTCCCACAAAAGCCATCTGGGGTTGTCAAATTCAAAGGACAGCCTGTACAGTTTTAAGTGCCCAGGAGCCATGACACATCCACAGCTGAAGGAGCCTAATTTCATCTTAATTTCTGAGTGGAAAATTCCAAACAAGTGAACTGCAACAACAAAATTGTAGATAAGTGGCCTTAAAGTGCACCACACCAGGGAGACCTACAAACACACACAGAAACTTGGGCAAGATGAGAGATTCTGCTTACACAGTGGACAGAGGAGCTTTGTTTTTGACATTGTGTCTTTTGATTCCATGTTCCCCACTGGGGCTACATCATCTGTGGGTGAAGCTTTTACACAAGCTACCAAGAGTGCTGCAGCTTTTATAAGCACAGGAGAAAATCCCTGAGTGCAGCCATTCTCTTGCTAACTCAGGCATTTGCATATTTTGGGAGGCAGCACTATTTACCTGAAAGCTGGAAGGGCTGGGTGATGATGCCAGCAGAGCTAAAACAGAATTAACTCTGTGTATAAAGTCATTTTTGGGCAGGGAGGAATGGGCGGGAGCACAGCACAGGTTGGATCCCATCAAACTCTGGCAAGTGAAATGTGCATCGAGGCCAGGGAGCTCCACAGCAGCTGAGAGCTGCATCTGGCCATCACTGCTGATCTGTGTCCTTCAAATAATCAAGCCAAAGTGTCAGTCTTACAGCCTGGTTCCAAGCTCAAATTAGAGACAATTAAGAAAAGTACAAATGGTTAATCAGTCATTTCAGTAGAAAGTCCAAGGGGGAACAGCAGATTATACCCCACATTTATCATTAATTCTTGAACAGAGAAAATATTTTGATTAGTAATCATCTTTATTTTAGCTTATGGCAAAAGGTTTTCAAAGAGCTACTGAGGAAAAGTGAGGTAAAAATTTAAGGAGCTCTTTCAAAACAAAGGATCAGTTCAGACAGTGAGTGTTTGCTTTCAATGTGTGCTTCCTGCAACAAGAGGAGCATTTTTGGTGTTACAAGAATCCTTAGAGAAAGGCTGGGGATTCAAGTACCCTTAGAAGCCCCAGGTTGCAGCAGTGCTAAGGAGAGTGATGTGAACCTTTAGGGGATGCTTGACCTGTCTTGCCCTGAAAAAGGTGGTTTTTGGCACAACATTAGACAATCCACCCTCCACTTAAAGATAAGTCTCAAGAGCATAGCAGGGCTCAGCTTGGACTGCTTTGAAATTCAAGTTAATAAGAAATCAGTTTGCTGCTGGCTTTTTGTGTTTGGTCCCCACAGCCTCTCTCGGTGCTTTGAAGCTGGAGTGCTCCAGCAGTGGCACTTGTGGCTGTCCCTGGTGGGAGAGGAGCTGGCTTGGGCCCCGGGGCTGGGGTGGCAGAGGAGAGGGGCTGGTTCAGGGCTCACCACTCCAGCGGCCTCTGTGAAGGGCTTGAAAAAAGGAAGTTGTGTAACCAACCCACAAGACGTGAAGTAGGAGCCGGTGTTTTCCTCAAGCAAAGTTTTTAACTGTGGCCAAACAGAACAAAGCACTGCCACCCAAAAATGGTAGTATTTTACCTATTTATGTCTTTCAGTTGGAATAATGCTGAGAACCTCTTCTCTGGTGTATTTCGTTCTTCAATTTTACCTCTCCATCCCGCCAGTTTTTAACAGGGTGCACAGGAGACATTCATGTCTACTGCCATTTATCCACCAGCTGCACTCACCAGTCCCTGTGTGCTCACAGCAGGAATTAAATTGAGTGGCAGGGCTGCTGCATGAGGCATCACATTTTACCCCAACACCGATACCAGGGGGAAGCTCCCAGGGCTGGCTCTTGCCCTGTGACACTCCAGGGGAGGGCAGTGTCCAGGCTGCACCAGGGTTTCAGGGCACATGCAGGCAGGACACCTGGCTGGAAATATTGTTCTGTGCTGTTGTCCCAGGTGCTTTCCATGTCAGCAGTCTTCCTACTTTCGGTTATCACAAGTATCTCATGAGTGTCCAGCTTGAGCAGTTCGTGTAAAATGACACCTGCATGGTCCCGTTTCACTGAACTGAGCAGAACTGATGATGCAGCTGAGATTTGGAAGAGAAAAACACATCCAAGAGAGTCGGTTCTTGGGTCTCAAAGGTGTTGCTTTACAAAGTGTTTCTTTGGGAAATTCTTGATGACCATTTTGCTGAGGTAAGCTGTGTTTCTTTCCCCTGCAAATATGAGTATGTATTATGAATAAAGGTATATCTTCTTTTGCAGCAAGCTCCAAGTTACTCTGTCACTAAAATTGAGAGCAGAATACAGTTATCTTCTGAAGGTCAGTGATTTTACCCTGTCTTAATTTCATATCAAACTGTTCTGGGTATGGGATAAGCTTTCAGATCTTTAAAACACTGGATTTTGCAAATATGTGTTTTATCAAGCTTTCCATGTGTCATTCACCTAAATCTTATGGTATAAAAATGGAAGAGAAGGGACCTGGCTGCAGTTACATCACTATTATTACATTTTCTTTTTGATCTCAAAAGCTTTCCCTGCCCCACTCTTTCAGAATAGAGATTACTCTGTGAGAATTCTAACTCCTTCTCGCAGGCTCAATTTGTTAAAATGTGACTTGAAGAAGCATCTGAAATTTTAGCCACTATTTCAGACCTAAGCTCAGCTGAGCTGCCCATTGGTAGCTAAAGCACTCATTTAAACATGTAAGAAGAATAAGTGATAGATTATGGAGAAAATGTCCATGCTTTAGTCACTTCTGGGACTGTTTTACCTCAGAAGGATGTTGGTTCCAATGGAGTCAGTGTGGATTCTCATCTGTCTCTCTCTGGCCTCCAGGTATGCTTTACTATGCAGCCCTAAATGAGAAGCTGTTCACAACAAAGCTGGGGAATTCCTTTAAGTGTGCCAGCAGGCAAACCTTCACCTTGGAGAGGAACTTCCAGATCCTCTTTGTTCATGTGCAGCTGCAGGCGTTTGACATTGTGGGTAACCAGTTTGGAAAAGGTGAGTAGAAGGATACTATTCCACCCTTCCCAGACCCACATCAGCACTCTGGTAGCCTGATGGATGTAATCTGCTAAATTGTACCCATACACATCCCACTGCTGATTTCTCAGCCTTTCCTGAGTCATTTCCAACACAGTGCTAATACCTATGGAGGATGGAAAAATATCTTCCCCCCCTGTATTCTGTACCTTCTGTTTCACCTTCTTGTTAAAAATACTCAACTCTGCAGTTACAATTTTCTTCTTCATTCATTTTCTCCTGGAACAAGCAGAGATGTGTTCACCACCAGTGCACTGCCCAAACCCCAACATGCAAAGTTCATTTCCAGGTCACTGTTCTCAATATAGTCAGATTTTAGCTATTTTTAAAGGCTCCTGATACTCACGTTGTCCCACAGCTGCAGCAGCAAAACTGCCAGGTAATAGGGGATATTTGTGAATGCAGGATGATATTTTCAGAGCAGCTGTGTCTAGACATGATGAAATGTGCTCCTGAGGAGGAGCACAACTGGCCCACTCCCAGCTTCAGAATTAAACATGATGCTCATCTCTTCAGTTTGTCTTTTCTTGGAGAAGTGCCACAAAGAGGCAACCAGGTATCTCAATAAAAGACAAAGACAGACCAGAGAGGGGGACTAAGCGGGGCCTTGTGGTCTCTTTCAAGTCGTCCATCTTCTCATTCTGGGGGCTTCCTCTCAGGACATTTCCACACAAGGACTCAGTTGCACAGAGGGGCTGACCAGCTCTCTAGCCCTTCCGATGCAGTAATAAAATATTCTCTCTTCTGACACTTACCTTTCTGCATGCTTACAAAATACTGCCCTTGTATTCTTCTTTTTACTTTGGATCTGTCTTTTGACTCAGTTTGGCTCTGTTTGACCAATTCTTCTTCTGTTAGGTCACCATTTTGGTTACCTTTTTCATTCTAAAAGGAATATAATGGGAAACAACACTTGGGGCTTTTTAAAGACATGCTCCTTCTCCACACTGAGAATCTTATCTGCGCTCTCATTCTCAAGAATTTTTTCATGGGATAACACTGAGCTGGAAGAAATCATGGGATCCCATCTGATCCCCGCACTCCCATTCAAATGTGTGCAATCAATAATCTTACTTACAGGATTAGGTATGGCCTCTAGGAGAGACTCAGCTGAGAAAGATGCTCTCTGTCTCTCCCTCTCTCACCCTCCAAGTCAGACTAATCTCTGCTAGTCAATACCATAGACAAATTTAAATTAGTTTTCCTCTTCATCAGAGAGCTGAGAAAGCAGCTCCCACCTCTGAAATAATTCCCCTGTGGCTGTAAAACAGTCATGAAACTGTTGTGTATCGGCTGTGTATGCAGATTCTGAAAGAGAAAATCCCCAGGGAAGGAATGACTAAACACATCACCAGCCTCCTCCCCTCGGGTGTCTCAAGACTGATAGTTTCACTTCTGTTGCTCCTGATTTGCTTATCTTTAAATGGGGAAGAAAAAGAAAACATTAATGGTCACTGGTTTCAAGTTCCTCACAATTTTGTACAGATGACAGCAGTGTTATATCAATAGCTGGATCTGTTTGAGTCTGGAAATCTGTAAAAGGGCCTTCAGTACTTCAGTGTATCAGAAACAATTCCTAGAGTTCATAGAGTTCACTCCTTCATTCCCAACGTTTCATCAAAGCAAAATGGCCAATTCAAACATCTCTGGCTTTTACAACACTTAGATGCAAATACTTTTCAGCTCATTTAACAGCAGGTTACATTAACCAGACAAAGCTTTTATAAGGCAACCTCTAGTAGAATGCTCATGCCTTTGGCTTTGTGGCATTGCATCACCATCTGGATTAGAGCAGAAGAGGATCAAACTTAGGGAAGAGCCATGAGGAGGCTCTGGAGCTGTGACATGATGTCAGGCACTCCACATGTTCCCTGGGCTCACTGCCCACTGACAGCGTAAAGATTCCTGTGGGGGAAAAGCCCAAGCCAAGCTACAACCTGTGCCAGCATAGTCACAGAATAACACTCGAGGCTTTTATCTCAGAGCTCTGTCGAAACCTGCCTCGAACAGTCAGAGGGAGTGAGAGGGGCACAGGGTGTTGTGTCCCTCACATCCTGGCTATAAACTGGATTTACTGCTGAGCTGGGATGTACTGTGGGGTTTAGCTGACCACGCTGCCCTACTTAGAGGACAGTTTGCTCTGCAGGTGCCACTCACAGCAGCATGACAGAGGTCCCTCTTTCCCCAGAGCCCGAGGAAGGACCATTCCTGTAGATCTGATGGGAGATGTAGGTCTGATCCAGTTCTGGGATAACGCATTAGTGGTCATTCCCAGACATTGCCTTCAGTCCCAGGGCTACACTTGTATATTGAATTTGAGACTGATCCTGCCATTGTTACTGGGTAAATATTCCATTTCTGTCAGTGGCCCACGTGGTGCAGTCTCTCCATAGGAAAGCCACAAATTTATCTCAGTGTAGAAGTTCACTTTTAAGTAGTAAGTTTCAGGTTAATCAGAGGATGATTTGAATATTCATTTGGGTAGGCACTGGCTGAGGAAGTCAAGATTTGCCCTCTCTGTAGCTAAGAGGTATATTTGGAGTGATATCTTTGGATGGTCCTTCAAAGATATGATTTGTGTCAGAACCTTTTCTGATACCATCATATGTACAACAAAATCGCAATGGTACTGCTAAAGCAGCTCCCTGGACTATGTCCAAGGCTTCTGCCTTCCTAATCTCTGGATGTTCTCAGTTAGCCACCATTATCTGCAAATATTCTGAATTAAACAGAGAGAACAATTAGAATTTGATTTTTCTTAGGAAACACTACTTAACAAGGATCCTTACTGCACGAGTGATGTGTGGGACTATGGGCTTCTGTCTCTGGCCTGATCCTTTTCACTGGGAAGAAGCAATCAGATGTCACACAGGAGCAGTTTTTGACCATGCAGGATGTATCTTGCTCTTTGTTTTTAGACTGGCACTTTGTATTGTGATGCTCCCCATCTGCTTTTGGCAAGAAAGCTCCTGCCATGTGTGTGCTGAGTGATGAAACAATTCCTGCAGTCAGGAAGGAGCAGAGCCACTCCCTAGGGAAGCACAGAGCTACTGCAGAAGGGGCAAGGATGGTTTTCTTGAGATAAGGCTTAGCACA
This sequence comes from Melanocharis versteri, assembly GCA_013397845.1. Taxonomy (NCBI): domain Eukaryota; kingdom Metazoa; phylum Chordata; class Aves; order Passeriformes; family Melanocharitidae; genus Melanocharis; species Melanocharis versteri. The sequence continues at coordinate 522,799 of VZTG01004282.1, forward strand.
GATAAAAAATGTACTAAGTATAGCTCAGGAAAAAGAAAGAAAAAACAAAAGAAAGCAAGGTTTTGGGGACTTCTGGTTTGTATTTGCCAACTTTTCTGGAATACAGATGTACAGTCTAGGAGTGTGGTGTTCTGTTATAACACATTCTCTGATCTCCTTTTCCTTTCAGAAGAAGAATGTTTTCCTGATAGAAACAGCAAAGCAGCTCCCATTGCAGTGTGCCTGAGTATCCTGGGATTGTTTGTCATTGTGTTTGCCACCTTCCTGATCTCCAGGAGGAAGCCACAGAGAGGATACGAACGCATCTGAGGTGCCCTCGTGCTTCCAAATGTGCGCAGCAAGCAGAGAAGTCACAGGAGTTTTTGCTTCTGCCTGGCAATCTCCCTGCCCCGAAGCCACATTTTTAAGTGAGATGACACCATGTGTTTCCAGCTAATGAATGTTTTCTGGGAGGAGTTTCTTTAAGGTGGGAAGGAGAGAACTCACACCTCCTACTTTAGGCTATTCTTAGCATCTAATTTAGATGTAGTCCAGATGACCAAAACGAGGAGCCTAAATTCTGTGTTATCAACAGAGGAGGTCATTCAGATCACCTAAGCCAGATTCCTAAAAATAGCTTAAAGTAATTAGTATCACTATCCCCCAGAAAATCCATCAGGTTTGTTAATGATAGTGTTTAGATTTATTAAAAGATGTAAGTCTGACCTTCAGGTGAATAAACCAGAGGCCTGCAGCTACAGACAGCCCTGCTCAGTGAGAGCTCACTGAAAGCTTTTTTCAGAACACGGCGTGTGCCAAAATTTTAGGGAAAGTGTCAGTGTGACTCCACTCACAAGCAAGTTCTCACCAGTCCTACAACACAGTTACACTTCCTAGGTGCCTGGGGTTCTCCCACTAAGCCCTTTGCAAAGACACAGTGGTAATTGTGACTCTTGTTCTGGAGCCTAATATCTCACGGTGTTGTGAGAGCTCAGAATCCCCCATGTGCTGTTCAGACACGGGCCTGTCCCAGTGACCACACTGAGCCCAGGAAATGTCCCTCTGCTGGGGCAGCACAGTGGTCTCTTAATGCAGGAGGATGCCACAGTCACTGGAAATGCCTGGGATTAAGTGACCACCACTGGGGTACCTGCACGAGGTCCATGAGAAATGGAAATCCATTGATGCTGTATGGTCAAGGCTTCTGTGGGAAATAAAAGCCTGCACAGGCCTTGGACAAACTCTCTGCCCAAAAGTGAGTTTTCTCCAATGTGCTCATGGCTGAGCAGCTGGATTTTCATATGGAAATAATTTGGAGCTGCTTTAAAGCACTGATACACTCTGTAGTCTATTTCCTGCTAAACCAATGATGAAGGCATGAGAATAGTAATTGCTTTGGAGATTTAAGTCCAGCTCGTGTTCTTTGTTGTAACAAGGAAAAGCTCCTTGTCACAGAAGATTTACAAAGCTAAACATGCTCACAAATGTGCACGTACACACACACATACACATGTGCACAAGCCACACAATCTTCTCACTGAAGCAAATGACATCAAGATGATAAGAAATTATGTATAAAGACATTTGCAAAAGAGAAAATAACATTCAGTAAGAGCACACTTCCCCCAGGGAGTTAGGGTAATGGCTTAAATTTTACTAATGAAAGTTTGGCCTGGAAAAGGGCTGTGGAATGGCACTCATTAAACAAAACAAAGACTGAAGTCATATGGAAAAATGCCTTGACAGTTTAATCTGTATCTAAATAAAATGGAAATGCTGGGAACTAATTTAATTTCTATGAATAATGGCCCAAATCCTGCACAGATATTAATGGTGATGGAACCTCACTGGATTTTCACTGCATGAAACTGATGGTTATGTCTTGTCAGATATTCCCTTAAGTATTTTTAAAATAGTTTTGATATTTTACTAGTATTTAACCATTGCAAGTTTACTTACTTAAATGAAGAAAGAAAATAAATTCTTCCATTCTGTGAATTAATTAGACATGTTGGTCTGCGTGAAGCAGGAAACAAGGCCATACTGCTCTATAATCAGTAGAATATGTAGCTGTGGAAGTAATTAACATTCTCTAGCAATACTCCCTTTGAGTCTGAATGAATCAATAAATAAGAAAGATAAAGACAATTTTGAAGCACTTTTACGCTTGGAGAAACATCAGAACCAGCTGTGAGCACAGGAACAGCTGAATACATTTATAAGGTAAAATAGCACAAGAAATGGGATACCAAACTTTCAAGCCTTGAATACAGACATAGTGATTTGAACTGTATTCAGCTGGATACTCAGATTGAAATGTAAGTATTTCAATTATTGTTTTGTAAAGGGCTCCAGCACTGTTCATAATGCTTAGTGAGGTTTATTGAGCTGATTTTCCCTTCCTCCTTCCCCCCTCAGCAGACAAGCAGCCACTGGACTCAGACCTTGGGCCTAATAAGATCCCTCTAATACTCAGGGTTATGTAATACTATGAATCTTTTGTTTAGAAAGCAGATTTTTATACTCAATTAAAGCATTCGCTTTTTTAAAAAAAATGAGATGTCCAGGAGGAAAGGTAATGTATGAAGAGCTTCCATTTGAAAATGAGCCTGTGCCTGCAGTAGGGATGTCACTGTCCCAGACTGCTGCATGTGGACACTTTAACAACAAAAGCTGCCTAAAAAGCTCAGCACATGGTCTGACCCTAAGCTGTTCTGCCCAGGCATCAATAGACATCTTCCCCACTCAAAGCTGAGTCCCATTTTGCACGTTCTTTGGATTGTGTGATCTATGTTACTTCTTCTGACATGGATATTGCATTTGCTCATTCTGTTCTGAAAAATTGCTTTATGTTAATATTCAGTCTTTTTAAAAAGTTTTATATCAGTATGAGGACAGAAAAGAGTTACTAATGACTGCTAATTCTGTGTTTAATATTGTGACACCTGGCATTTTTACCAGTGATGTACGAATGATGTTTTTCCGCATAGTTTTTTTCTTTCTACAGTGAATCCACCTGATGGTATTGAACAATGTTTGGATTTAGATTTATCTGATTTGTTCTTACGCTTTTTCTTGCTATTTTTTGTTTGCTATTTTTATGAAGCTGCATTCTGCCATTTGTACATGAACACTCTGGGATTGCTGTAACTGGCACAGGCGAAGTGCACGTGGTACAAACCAATGAAACAACTGGACGCTCCCAGGAAATGCTGCCAACATGCAGCAAAATTAATCCAATGGAATTAGTGCTTTACAGCAGTAGAGTATCCATTGGACAGCTCCTTACTGCATCAGGAGATCCCAGCCTGGAAGTGCAACCTTTTTCTCCCAGCTGTGGCCCAGCCTGCATCCCATCACCTCTGCCCCTGATCCCAAAACCCAGCCAGCCTGCAGCAGGGATCTGCGTAAGCATAGCAGGGACTGTTGCCTCTCCAAATTTAACGCTGAATTAGAATCAGACAGCCCAGCTGCTCCCTGAGCTGCTGTGTGCAGCTTTAAAAGCTGATGCCTGTATTTATTTTCTGCCAGAATTTAGGAATATATTTAGCTGGTACTTTTTTATCTAATGGAGTGGCTTTGAGGTCTTCCACTGGGAAGACTCTGTGGGGGTAATTGGTCTCAGTGTGGCCAGACTTGCTCTTTTAAACATCTTATCTGAGGAAACATCTTGAGCAAAAAGTCCCTAAAAAAGCACCATACCAAAAAAAAAAGGGTATTTGGTAAACTGCTTGCACACTAGGTGGGCCATAATGGTCATACCATGGGCAGCAGGGCAATTTTGTCTGCTGTGGGAGGAGACAAGGCTGCAGCTGGGTCCCAGAGTGTCTCAGCAGCCGCTCACTTCTTCCCCCAGCTGCAGACTCAGATCAGCCCAGCGCTTCAGAAGCAGGAGGTGCTGATCAGGATGATGTGATGCATTGATGACGTGGTGCATTGATATGATGCATTCACCAGGGAAGCAAAGCTTAACTTCTGTGCAAGCACGTGCTGGTCAGGAGGGTTGGGGCCATGACAGGGACTAGGAGCTGAGCACATCCCCACATCCCCACATCCCGATGGCTCCCTGGTGCTCTGCTGCAGCTCCCATGCCAGACCATCCCCTGTGGTCTCTCACACATCCAAGACAGAGCGAGGGCATCCTAGGAGCACAATGATGTTACACTTAAACAAGTCACTGAGAAGTTTATAAAGCAGGGTTTAATTTCTTTCAGTCCTTTTTGTTCTCTGATGGGTAAGCTCAAATTAAGAAACAGCTGTTGATTCAGTTGAAAGAGGAAGGGAGATTAGATGGCATCTTCAGTGTCTGAACATGGCTTGGCTGATCGCTTCTAGCTTGCTATAATGTACGGCTGCTAAAAATAACTTGCTATGAGAAGTAAGATATGCTCTTTATTTTTCTATTATTGGTGTTTCTATAATAAAGGCTGTATTTAATCATTAGAGTGTGCGTTGCTGTGTAATGATTTTATCTCTGAAATGGCTGAGTGAGTCTCAGATGCTGTGCTCTTCATGAAGCAAAGGTTGTTAGATGGGCTGCAGGAAAACAGAAGATGTGGTAAAGATGGGGGAGAAAAACCAATCTCTCTGCTGCCAGCAGCCGATTGAGGAACTTGGCTGTTGGAGAAGTGAGGGCAGCAGAGGGGCCATAACTTCCCTCAGGGATAAAATACCAGAATTATGCTTCACTTCATTTCTGGTGTCAGTGCACATCCCTACACGATGGATAATTTAATGTCACAAGGTGAAAACTTTGCAAGCCCCTTGATTTGTCTGTCAGAAGAAAAGCAGGGCTGCCTGGAGAGCAGGGGCACCTTGCTCTGCCCTTTGGCACTTGCTTGGCCTGGTACAATTTTAAATTTTGTGCCAGGTTTGCACCTATTTAGTGGGCAAGATTCCTCACTTGTTCATGTTTTAGAAGCCAGGCTGGTAAATACACACTTGTGTGTGTGAAGTAGGCCCTCAAAGGCTGCCGGTGTTTCAAAATTCTCTCCTTGACAAAGTTTAGTGACAGCTGGAGGAAGAGTCCAGTATTTTATTTAAATGCAAAAAATCCCCATCTATGAGTCACACCCTGGACTGTCCCAGAGGCACAAAGGTTTGGAATTCATTGAAGTAACCTTTGCATCAAAATATTTAGAAGCAAAAAGGAGGTGTATTTTTTAAGCATCAATTTGAGCAAAATAACAAGGGTGAGAAGAGAAAGATTGCTATGGTGTTAACCCATTGTGACTAAGGTGACAAGACACTTGGTGACTCCAACTTCCTCAAGTCCAGGGCTGTGGCCACTGAATGCCAACAAGGCAGGGGAACGTGGGTCTGAAGTTTTTCTGCCACAGCAACATAACACTGCTGGGCTTTCATCAGCATCTGGGCTTTCCCAGCTAGCCACAAAATGTCACAAAATATATGTTTCTCTTTTTCTGTGAGTCTTACTGCCTATGGAATTGGTAGATCCCAAGCACCTTATTAAATTATAAACTAAAAATATAAACACCTGTATTAAATTATAAATTATAAACTGAGTCTTATAAACTATAAGAGTCAGTTTCTTATTTAGCTATTTCTTCACAATTTTAGAAAGGAGCAGGTTGCTTTTCCAACATGGAAAAACAAAATAAGTGGCTTTCGGGAAAAAGGAAAGTGTTCAATCTGAGTCAGGATATCTGTGTTTATTAGAGACACAGATCTTAGTTTTGAACCTCAGTTTTACAGAGGCTTTCCTGTATCAAAAAATGTTTGAAGACTATGAATCATGAGTCTAGCCAATGTTTAACCTCATTTTATCATGGAATGAACTTTTTGTCATCAGGTCAAGGAAAATGAATTCATATTTCAAATTACATTTTCCACAACCCGCTCATGGAAAAAAAATTGTTATGAGAAAACTACTCAAATTATTAATCAAAGCACCTTTAAATATTTGCCCAGCTTCCACCAAAAAAAAAAAAAGTTTCTGACCCACCCTATCCACATCAGTAGGTTCACCTGAGTGCTTCTGTCCATGGATGTGCACATCAAACACATTACTGGTGTCAGTGAGGAAATTATTATTTCTGCATTTAAGCTTTATTACACTGCACTTTCAAACACCCACGTGTACAGTCTGGTGATCCCGCTTGACTTTGCAAGCCCTAAAAGCCCTGCTGGCAGGATGCCTCCACCAAGAGCAGATTTGCAATATAAATGAGTTTGCCACTTCCATTAGTTCTACTGCTAAAAGCATCAACTCCTCCGCCACCTCTGATTTATGTTCTGTAAAATGTCTGTAGCTCTCCCCAATGTCCAACAGTTTAACTACATAAAATGCTGCCATCTTGTGTTTAGAGACAAATTAAGCGTGACATTTCAAAAATCTGGATTCCGAAAGGCGAAAGTAGGATCTACACTGTCAGCATCTTATGTTGAAGAAGATTGGAGTGAATGGATTATGGAAAAGCGGAAGCTTCACTTAATAATTCAGTTTTTAAAATCTCATCCTTAGAGCAAGTGCTGATCCCTGTTGCGATCAGGTCCAAGGGACGATTTCCCCAGGCTGGTCCGGTGTCTGTTTAACCTACTTGAACCACCCGGTCCCTGGTGTGAGGGGTCACCACTACAATGTAAAAACAGCAACAGTGGAGCAAGCAGAGATTGCCCGCATACCGAAGATGCTCTTCATGTAAGAAACTGTTAACGCTTCAGAGTATGGAGAACACGTAACACATTAAGCACTGCCACTATTGCAATTGATAGCTTGTGTATTCCTGTTGTGAAAAAGCACGGCTGCTTTGTTATTTGTAAACAACAACTGGAAATACTTATTTTCATTGTGCTGGGGCTGGGCAGGTTTAGCAAGGCCCTGCACCCGGGTGCGCTAGGCCTTAAACTGATGGATATTGGGAGGAAATTCGTCCTTGTGAGGGTGGTGAGGCCCTAGCACAGGCTGGAAGTGTTCAGGGCCAGGCTGGATGGGGTTGTCAGCAACCTGGGCTACTGGAAGGTGACCCTGCTCAAGGCAGAGGGGTTGTAACGAGATGAGCTTTAAACTCCCTTCCAACCCAAATCTTCTGTGGCTCTGTGACCTGCAAAGCTCCAAAGCCTGAGGGAGCGGAATGGATACTGATCCTTCTGATCCCACCGCTCTGTGCGCTCCTCCCCCTGCACGAGGCGGTTTTAATGCAGGATCTGGGGATGTCGTGTTACCCGAGGATGCCCACGCCCTTCCGCCATCCCTCGCCTTTGTGTGTCGCTGTGCCATTACAACCCCGGATATCATTCCCGAAGGACCACGCTCAGACCCATAGGGCCGGCAGCTGTTCGGCGGCGCGCATCATTTCACATTTAAACGAAATTTATTCGATCTGCCCCCTCAGCGCCGTTCCTCGGCACCACCCAGCCCCGCCCCCGGCACCATTTCCCCGCTCTCCTCCCCGTGACGCGCTGCCTCCGCCCCCGCCCTGCCCCTGAGGGCTTTCCCGCTC